>MU746729.1:4311-50849 GCA_026770625.1 Nicotiana glauca
ACAATTGGGGAAATCATAACTCTAGACCTCCTTAATCTTGTCTCTAACCCTTAGTATATTTAGTTGTTAGTTTAGTAGTTTAATTTGTTAGTTAATTAGTTAAACACAAGAATATTAATATCTATAAGTTAGGAATTGTTCAAGCTTGTCTTCTTGGTGATAGTGAACAGCTGTAGCTAAACCTTAGTTCTCTGTTGGATTCGACTCCGGACTTGTAAACTGGATTATATTTACAACGACCGCATTGTCCTTTTTATAAGGCATAGTTGGGCGTGATCAGCGTTCGCACCCTTTAGCTCGCGTTCGCAATGCCTTTCATGTTTCCTTCTTCGCGATCGCGGTCCTCATCACGCGTTCACATAGTTTCAGCCCCTCCTTCATCGCGTTCGTGTAGATTAAATCCCTGGACCCTAGCTCTTCTCTTTGACGCGTTCGCGATTTGCCTTCCGCGTTCGCAATGCCTTTTCCTGTTTACCCTTCACGAACGCGATCCCTTTTCCGCGAACGCGAAGGGCAATTTCGCCCAGTGATTTTTCTAAGTTTTCAGAAACAGTAGATACGAGTTTATTTCAAAACTCACACGAGCTCTCTTCTTCCCCAAGCACTTAGGAGTCCATTGAAGCCCCCATTCTTCAAGACCACTTGGGTTAGTAAATTTCCACTTATTTTCTTTATTTTCCTTCATTAATTATTGAATTCCTAAGCTTAAATCATGTAATTTATGGTTGAAATTGGGGAAAATGGGTAGAGTTAGGGCTTTTCAATTTTCTTTGATTTAGACCTCGTTTTGGGGTCGAATTTCAAAACAAATTGCATATTCGGGCTCGTGGGGGAATGGGTGATATGAATTTGGTCTGAACCTCGTGTTTCGACCAGGCGGGCCCGGGGTCGATTTTTGGAAATTTGGGAAGAAGACTTGGAAACCTATATTTAGGCTTTGGGTTTGATTTGTTTAGCCTATGTTGATATTATAAAGTCCTTATTGTATAAATTTGATTGAGTTGGAGCCGAATTCGAAAGGGAAGGCGGTCGTTGTGGATTGATTAAGCCGTGGAAGTTGAGGTAAGTGTTTGGTTTAACCCTAATTTGAGGGATTAGGAGTTGAGTCATAATTGTTACCTATTTTGTATGTAGTACGACGTATGGGCATGGTGACGAGTATCTATGTGTCGATATCGAGCATGACCGTGAGTCTTAATTTAATAATTGTACACTTTTGCTTGATCCTATGCAAATCTTGACTGAAAATTGGTATTTTTAATGTTAAGAAGAAGTTGAATAGGATTGGTTATAATTGACTCTCCCTTGTCGGGATGTTTGGCTTGTTGCTATTGTTCCCTTACCGGAAAAAAATATTGATTTGATATTTCCCTTACCAGGAAGAGTATTAAATTGATTGTTCCCTTGTCGGGCTCGTATTGTGTATTGTGTTGAAAGTAAAGGGAGTGCGTGGTACGCCTACCACAAGTGATATTGAAATGGGAGCGGGTGCTACGCCTACCACATGATATATTGAAATGGGAGCGAGTGGTACGCCTACCACATGATATATTAAAATGGGAGCGAGTGGTACGCCTTACCACACATGATATATTAACATGGGAGCGGGTGGTACCCTTACTACGAGATATTGAGAAATGGGATCGGGTTGCACGCCCGCAACGAGATGAGTTGAATATGAAAGTTGCCTTGTTTATTCATTATTGCTAGAAGTTAAACTGTAGATGTACTTACCATTATTCCTGATATTTGTTTCTAACTGTTACCCCTTAAGCATGCTCCTTTCCCCAGTTTAAATTGTTATGTTCTTGCTATTTTCCGTTGTACTCGTATATATATCTGCACAGGTTTATGTGATGTCCAGTCTAGCCTTGTCACTACTTCGCCGGGGTTAGGCTAGGCACTTACTAGCACACGGGGTCGGTTGTGCTGATGCTACACTCTGTGTGTTTTTGCACAGGCCCAGGTTTCGAGCAGCAACATCAACTTTAGTTCATGAGCATACCTTCAGTTCGGAGAGACACGAGGTAGCCTTGCAGGAGTCCGCAGGCCCGGCGTCTCCCTTCTATCCTTACATAAACATATTTATGTTTCTTTCAGACCTTGTATTTAGTATTTCTTAGACGTTCGTGAGTATGTGACTCCAGTTCTTGGGTAGAGATTATGTTGGAATTCAGTACCTTGTTTAGCTATTTAAATTTAAGACTTCCGCTTATTATTGTTGACTTCTCATTGTTTAAATATTATTATCGAAGGATTGTTAAAAGGATTGTTTATCAAAGGAAAAGTAACTAAATTTGGCTTGCTTAGCTTCTACGAGTAGGCGCCATCACGACTCCCGAGGGTGGGAAATCCGGGTCATGACATATGGATAACTCTGTGAATCATTTAATACTTATAATGTCATGCATATACATATAAATGTCATACCATGCATGGGTATATGCGTTCATAACATCATCAAGCCTTTGAGCGCATCCCATCATATCATCTCGACCAGTGTGGGCAAATTATCAAGGTATACCACCTGATCACGTGGTGGCGTGTATATAATGCTGTAACCTTTTCCAATATCCCCCCCATATATATATATATATATATATATATATATATATATATATATATATATATATATATATATATATATATTTCGTCATCTGGTCATGGGTCAATGTACATGCAAATGAATACAATGCACGAGAAGTACGTTAATAAAACCTCTTGGAACGTCATAAGACCATTATGCCTTTGATTAATATCATGAAATAAGCCTTACCAACTTACGTATTTTTTGAGACCCATGAACATGCAATAGAATAATAAGACATATGGGGAATCAAGAACATAGGAACCTATAGTATTTCTATGAATAGAGTCATTTATGGAAGTTGTGCATTTGCTCGTTTCGCTTGCATCATATGGATCATGCAGAAAAGAAAGAAGAGATAGCCTTAACATAACTGAGCCGATTATCTTGACAATCCCTCTAACACACGTCAATTGCGACAACACGTAACGGCGGATCGAAGTAGAAAAAAATCCGTATAATATTCTCAAGAAAGATTACACCGTACTCCTTTAGAATCGCAAAATCCCTTTGCTACTATACTAATAAGTCTCATATGAATTCTTTTTGAAGCAACTCACGCTACCATTGAAAAATATGATCTTTGATTGAAGCATTTTTATCCGTTAATAAGTGTGACCCTTCTTCATTTGCTGATTTTAGAGAAGACTTTTGTATTAGAGGGTGTGGGACCCACTCGTGATAACTAAGAAACAAAAATTATTCCAAATGTGCCTCCTTACCATGTAACTTAAGAGTTAATATGTGCTATTTCTTTTACCATGATAAGCATGTTCTTTTCAACGACTACGGTAGTGTTAACATGGACAAGTAGTAGGGTTTTAGGAGAAAGACAAGCTAATGAGTTAAATGGCTAATTATGCACCCTATCCAATAGCAATTTTCCAACAAATAACATTCTTTTTCAGCACACTAATAGATTGTTGCAATTTTTCATTTTTTTTTCCCTTTCATAAATCCAACTAGTTTTGACGAAAGTGTAAAATTGATTAAGTAATTTGTGTTGAAGCTAAAGCGTTAAAGGTAAAGAAAATAGAAGGTACGATCGAATTGCTCAATTGTTGAATCTAGTTTCGCTCCCCCCTCCATTCGGGCAAATCTCAGAATGGGGCAAAGTTCAAAGAAGAAGAAGAGGAAGAGTGGTGGAGTGGGGCGGCGCCACAAGTCATCGAAATCCAAAGATCACAATTCGATTGGTGACGGTAATTCTGAATTGCTTGCCGAAGAGGTCACTGCATTGTAAGCTTATCCTTCTTTAACTCAACTCTTGTGCATTTGTCACTATCACCTATTGATTACAAAAAATACCTTTATAAGGATTAAAGCTGTTGTGTAAAGGCATAAAATAGATGCTGCTCAAATGCCCTAGCAAGGGCAGTAGTCGTCATCAAGTAATAAAGAGTAACTACTTTCCTGGAACAATCAAACAGGCAATACAACCTTCATATTGAGGCTGTGGTATTCTGATACGAAAATGGCAATGGAACAGTAAAAGAAGAAAGAAAAAGCTGCAGCATAAATGTAACAAAAGGAAATAAAGAAGAAGAAGAAGCTAGCTAGGGCAAAATAAAGAGTATATTCTTTGATTGATTCCACTAAAACAGGAATTACAATATATATATATATAGAGAGTGAGTCAGGCGAAATTCCCCCCGCTAACACCTGTACCTTTCCCTATTTGGTCACTTGGACCTTTTGAATAAAAGACAAAGAAAATTACAGGGCCAATGTGTAATTACTATAAGATGTAATTTAACAACTAAGTAACTAAACTAATAGTTCTCAAACTTCTCTTCAGCCCGCTATTTAACTAACTTTAACTACTTTGTACCATTCCGCAAGCACGATGTACTACTGGCTCGAGCTACTCGTATCAGATCCCTCTTGTCAAAATCTTCCTTGTCCTCAAGGAAGGAAAGATGGAGATCTAGTCCTTAGGGAATTATAATCCTCCCAAGTAGCTTGTTCTGGTGTTGTGTGCTCCCACTGAACGAGTACTTGAGCAATGGCTGTTTCCTTTTTGCGCCATGCGTCTGTCTAGAATTTGTTGAGGTCGAGGGCAATAGGGACTAGAAATATCAAAGACGGGGGGTGGGGGGTGGGGGTGAAATCTTCTCAGGTAACTTGTGGCAAGGTTTGAGCTGGGATACATGGAATGTAGGGTGGAGGAGAAGTTGAGAGGGAAAGGACAGTTTGTAAGCTACATTTCCAATTCTTTGTAGGATCTGATATGGCCCATAGTATTTGGATGAGAGTTTGAAGAAATGAGAGCCTGACATACTGAGCTGCCTATAAGGTTGGATCTTGAGGTACACCCACCTACCTTGAATTGTCTGTCAGAACTATGCTTATTAGCTTGTGTAGCCATCCTTTGTTGTGCCCTCTGCAGGTGGTATTTCAGCAGTTGGTACTTGAATTCTATGGTGAGTAGGCTTCTATCTACTTCTTCCATGATAGAATCCCCAACAATGTAAGGTAAGTGGAGTGGTGGAGGCTGTCCATATAAGGCTTCATAGGGTGTGGTTTGGATTGAGGAATGGAATGTGGTATTGTACCACCACTCAGCAGCTGCCAAATAAGAGAACCAATCTTTTTGAGCTTGTGTAGCCATCCTCTGTTTGCCCATCCGATTGAGGATGATAGGCCGTGGAGGTACTGAGTGTGACTCCATGTATAGAGAATAGCTCTTGCCATAGTTTGCTGGTGAATGTAGGATCCCTATCACTGACTATATCTTCTGGCATCCCATGTAATTTGAACACATATTCCATGAACAATTTAGCAATATCACCAGCTGAATATGGGTGTGACACTCCAATGAAATGTGCATATTTTGTTAACCTGTCAACAACTACCCAAATAATAGACTTCCCATGAGACTTTGGTAATCACTCAATGAAATCCATACTAATACTACTCCAGGCCAGTGAAGGTAGTTTGAGGGGTTGAAGTAATCCTGGGTGGGGTGTGGTTTCATACTTGCTTCTTTGACATGTGTCACACTGTTTGACATTGAGTCTGGACATCTTCTTTCAAGCCCTTCCAATAGAAAATTGCAGCTATTCTCCTGTAAGTATGGTCTATACCTGAGTGTCCTCCACAAGGGGAGTTGTGCCACAATTGGATGATGTTCTTCCTTAGCTGCTCATCAGGGCCTACCACCAACATCTCATATTTTCTGAGTTGTTCATGTACAAAGGAGTAGCCAATGATCTCCCCTATCTTGAATGCAACAATAAGGTCAGTGAGTTCAGTGTCTATGGCCCAACTTTGCATAATGAGACTTAACAAATCAGTTTTGACAATGGAAAATGTCAAGGTAGCTAGTTCCACCAATGGTAACCTGGACAATGCATCTGCTACCTTATTCTCCTTTCCCTTTTTGTACTCAATAACGAAGTCATATTGCATGAGCTTAGTTACCCATTTAAGTTGGGACCCTGTGTGTGCAACTTTTACTCTAAGAGAAACTTAAGAGCTATTGGGTCTGTTTTCACTATGAAAGGCCTTCCTGTCACATATTGAGCCTACTTGTTAACTGCCATCACCAAAGCTAGAAGTTCCTTGTCATAAACAGATAGGGATTAGTGTTGAAGAGACAATCCCTTGCTTAAGTAAACAATTGGCTGTCCATTTTGCATTAGAACAACCCCTATTCCCATGCTACATGCATCAGTCCCTACCACAAAGGGAATGGAACAATTAGGTAGAGTTAGCACAAGTGCAGAAGTTAAGGCTTCCTTCAGTTTGTTGAAAGCTTCAGTTGCCTTGCAAGACCACTAGAAGTTGTCCTTCTTGAGTAAATCGGTAAGAGGTTTACTCATAACTCCATAACCTTTGATAAACCTCCTATAATGTCCTGCTAAACCCAGGAATCCTCTTAGTTGCTTGAGGTTAGCAGGTTCAGGCCAGGTTTGTACAACTTTGATCTTCCTAAGGTCAGTGGCAACACCTGCAACTGATATGTAGTGGCCTAAGTATTCAATTCTGTCAGCAGCAAAGACACACTTGCTCCTCTTGGCAAAGAGCTGGTGTTGCACCAAGAGTTCAAAGGTAGTTCTGAGGTGTTGGACATGATCCTCTAAGTTCTTACTGAACACTAAGATGTCATCAAAGAAGACCAGTATGAATTTCCTCAAATAAGCCTTGAATATATGGTTCATCAATCCCTGAAAGCTTGAAGGGGCATTAGTTAGGCCAAATGGCATAACTAGGTATTCATAGTGTCTAGAGTGAGTCCTGAAAGCTGTTTTGTGTATGTCTGCAGGTGTCATCCTGATTTGAGGGTATCCAGCCCTTGAGTCTATTTTAGAGTAACTTTTGAGCCTCCTAACTCATCCAGTAGCTCTTCAATGATAGTTATGGGGAACTTATCTTTGATAGTCAGCTTGTTCAATGCTATGTCATCCACACACAACCTCCAGGAGCCATCTTTCTAGCTCGACTACACGTGATGCATAAGAGTTAGAGCTGTACTGGATTATGCCTTGACTCAAAAATTCCTGTGTCATTTCTTCAATCACATCTTTCTGGGTAGGGGAGTACTTATAGGGTCTAGAGTTCACTGGTAGGCTACCTTTCACTAGAGGAATGTGATGATCAAACACCCCTCTTGAGAGAGGTAGCTGTTTAGGTTCAGCAAACAGTTCCCTATATCCATCTAATATCATATGTATTTCAGGGGGTGCTTCTTCCTGCTTTGAATCGGGCTCCTCTTCACTGATTCCCTCTGGGCAGACCTTAATCATAAAGAGTTGAGCAGTGTTGATTGTGATATTATTGAGAGCCTTAGCATTCACAGTCTTGAAGGAGGAGGGGTGGATTCCTTGCAAGGTGACTGATTTCTCTTGGTATATGAATTGCATCCATAGCTTTGCAAAGTTAACTTGGATGTCCCCTAACTTACTTAGCCATTGTATTCCTAGTACCACATCACAACTCCCTATAGGGAGCACCAAGAAGTCATATGTGAACACCACACCTTGCATTAGCCAAGTAAAACCTTTGCTGCCCTTTACTGATTGTATCACTCTTCCATCAGCCACTGAGACATCTTGTGGACTCATTTGGTAAACCTTGCACCCAAGCCTTTTTGCTGTATGTTCATTGATAAAATTGTGAGTGGAACCACTATCAATCAAGACATTGGTTGGCTTTTGAATCCTCAAAATCTTGTATCCTCTAGAGCCATCATAGCTTCCAAGGAAATCTCACAGTTCTCAATAGGCTCTTCTTCCACCTCTGGCTCTTCAGTCTGGTTCTTCTGTAGTAGTCAATTGTTCCTCCTCAATTTCTAAGGAGTACAATTGTCTTTTTGCCTTACATTTGTGCCCTGGTGTAAACTTTTTATCACAGAAGCAACAAATCCCATTTGCTCTCTTCTCATCCATCTCAGCTTGGGTGAGCTTCCTTCTTCTGTCGTTGTTAAAGTTAGCAACCATTGGCTTCTTGTAAGTAGGTTGGTTCCCTTTAAACATGCCCCAATTTCCTTGACCTGCAGGTGATTTGTACACAGTTGAAGCTGAAAAGGCACCCTTGATTGCCTTGGATTGGGCAGCAAAATTGGCCTCTTTGTAGTCTAGCCAAGTAGTATGCATGTGGAAGGCTGGTAGGGTTGCCCACCTTAACAGCATGGCTAAGTTCAGGTTTCAAGTTATTCAAAAAAATGCTTATAACATGTTCTGTAGAGAGGTTAATCCTTGTCATCACACTCACAAAAGCCTTTTGATAGTCCTTGATGGAACCTATATGCTTAATGTTCATTAACCCAGTCATGGGATTAGAATATTCAGCTCCAAAGCTGTCACAAAGAGCCCACAAATATTCATCCCAAGAAGGTAACGGCATAAGACCTCTACTCCTCATATACCCTAAGTGCCACTGTAATGCATCACCCTCAAAGTGTAGTGAGACTAACTTCATCTTTTGCTGAATGGTAACGTGTTCATCCGTAAAAAAATGTTCCACCTTATACAACCATGTTCTTAAGTCATCCCCATTGAACTTAGGGAACTCAACCTTAGTGTATTTGGTATAGGGAATATTGGGCTTTTGTGTTTGGGGTGGCTTTGTGTATTGGCATTATACTGCTACCGAGGAGAGGTTGGATGTAGTTGGTCTGGTGGTACAGGGGAGGGGGTATGTGTGCAGTTTGGGTATGATAGGGCGGAGGGTACTGTGTGGCTTGATGGTAAAGGAGTTAGGAAGGCATTACTCCCATAGGTGAACCTTGGTTCCCGCTCATTGTGGGTTGGTAAAACCTTCCATTAAGAGATGGAGTTGGGAAGTTTTGGGGTTGAAGTGTAGTGGTTCTAGGATAAGGAGAAGGCAGGTTTGGAGGACATAAGGTTGAGATTGAGGGTGTTGTATGAGAGGTGTGTTTATCATAACTGAGCGAAGGGAGTGGGGTTGTGGCTGAGCCTGAGCTACATTGTATGAACTGGTTGTACCATTGGGAGTGTGGAAGAAGAAACACCACTAACTGAAATGTTAGTAGTAGCTAGTCTAGGGTTCTGAGTAGTGGGCATTTGCAGGGGAGGGAAGGGCAGCCATAGCGGTAGTGTTCAGGTTGCTAGTGCTCGGTGTTGCTAGATCTCCAAAATCAAAAGGTCTATCACTTGGGGAGTAGAGCTCACCTTCATCCGGCAACACCTTCTTGTCTCTCTCAGGTTGTTTACCTCCATGGATGACCTCGTTGAGAACCTATCTGAGCTCATTCAAGGATTCCTCTTGCTGTTTGCTACTCTGCTCTTGAGCAGCTTCCAATTGCTCTTGTCGAGCTGTAAAACTAGACATCTCAGTGGCGATCTTGTGTAATGCATTATAACCTCGTTCATCCCATTCGCCATATCCACAGAGCCAAAAAAGTGCTCTGATACCACTGATACGAAAATGGCAATGGAACAGTAAAAGAAGAAAGAAAAAGCTGCGGCAGAAATGGAACAAAAGGAAATAAAGAAGAAGAAGCTAGCTAGGGCAAAATAAAGAGTATATTCTCTAATTGATTCCACTAAAACAGGAATTACAATATATATATATATATATATATATATATAGAGAGAGAGAGAGAGTGAGTGAGTGAGGTAAAATTCCCTCAGCTAACACCCGTGCCTTTCCCTATTTGGTCACTTGGACCTTTTGTATAAAAGACAAAGAAAATTACAGGGCCAATGTGTAATTACTATAAGTTGTAATTTAAAAACTAAGTGGACTAAACTAATAGTTCTCAAACTTCTCTTCAGCCTGCTATTTAACTAACTTTAACTACTTTGTACCATTCCGCAAGCACGATGTACTACTGGCTCGAGCTACTCGTATCATATTCTCTACAGTTTGTCCCAGTATCAATAAGACCTACTAATAACTAGGATCTATATTGTGGTAAAGTTGTATGTAATATTGATCCTTCTATAAATCTGATAATTGCAGATTACTATTTTACACTAATTGGACCGTAATCTTCCAGATTATCTTTACTTGCTATTTACTCGAAATATTAACTAACTGTTTCGAAGCATGCCTGCAGACTTTAATGGAATTTCTAGGGACGAATCAGATTTGAAATTGGATTTATCCTCCTTGTATTCGAATGTCAAAGCCCAGGCGACCTGCTACTGACTAGTGATTAGATTCATTCCTGTCCCGTGTATGAAATGGTGTACTGTGTTCTCTTTCCTTAGCATTTTTGTCCAATTTAAATTGTTGTACTGGAGTGACGGGCTATTATAGACATAGCTATCTTGATGTAATAGCTTTGGTGGAGATATCAACAGGACCCTCTTCTTTCCTTAATATGGAACATTCTTTTCTTTTTTCCGGGTGTCTTGTCAAGGATTTTGACAAAATATCCTTCGAAAACGAAAAGAATAGAACTGGTGAATAATGCTATAAAATTTTGTTTTTGTCTCCATTGATTTTCTTGAGGGAAAAAGGATATGTGATTCCAGATTCCACAGAAGGGATGCATCTGAATACAAAAAGGAGTAAATCCCTAACCAAGGTGTATGCAGAGTCAACAAAGGAGTGTCAGTCCAAACTTTTCATTCACTCGTCTATTTGAGTGCTCAAATATTTGCCCTTAACAGCAAAATGTTTCGATTACGGAATAAACTCTTTTATGCTACTGAATGCACGTCATCTATCGGCCATATTTTCTATGTTAAAGCATGTGGAGAGTAATTGCTCGACCTGTCCAATTCAGGTCCCTGGTTTTATGAAATATTCTGGAATGTTCCTTATTTTATGCTGGAGCCCAGCCTATTCCAGTTCTATTACTCTGTAGCTTTTTTCCAAATGCAATTTTAACAATTGTTTGGTGCATTTTCCCGGAATGGGATGACTAAAATTTTGTAGAGCATCTTCTGCTAATTATATGCGTGTGGGGAAATAGCATGATTTTCTTTGCATCTATTTGGTGCAAATCAGTTGCATAATTAGTAGTTTATCTTTTGCTGAATTATACTGAGATTGAGAAGCTCTAGTGTTTTTGGACTTCCGGTTCTCTTTTTTGCTCTACTTTAACCTTTCTTCAATTGATAAACTTTCTAGAAAGATATATTTATTTCCATACATGGCCTTACCCATTGATTCACGGAATGTTTAGGTGTGCCATATTTCAAGAAGATTGTGAAGTTGTTTCAGAGTCACCTTCACAGCTTCATATCAAGCTCAGGTTTTGGACATTAGAAATACTCAATAAAACTCCACTGTACTGTCTTTATTCGTTTGTACCAAAGTTCTACGCATGAATTAACAGGCCATACTCAAAGGATGCTGGCTATGAAGATTCAGATGTGTCAGCTCTTCTTTCAGTGAGGTTAACAGGCTGCACTTTTATGTGCCTTTTTGTGCTGTGTTGTCTATTCTTTTCTGGGTATTCATTTCTCCTAATTTCATCCTGTCTTTGTTCCTTTTATATTTTAGGTGTTTGCCTGGGTATCCATACAAGACCCCAAAGCTTCAGATAATACCAGAGAAAGGCTTATCCAAAGCTGACGCTAACAACCTTTTGTCTTTGCTTTATGATCAGGTAGAGAATGACTTTTAATTTAGTAACACTGTCATCTTTTCCCAACTCGTATCCTTGTTATTGTTGGTTCAGTCCGTCTACTTGCTTTTATGCTTAGTTAGGAGTCATTGCATTTAGGAATTTCAGACAAACTCCCAGCAAGATGGAAATAAAGCTGATGATTGGCATATTTAATAGGCTTAGAGTTTATGCTGTGCTAAATTGTGCGGCTAAAAATAAGTACAAATTGCACTACAATATTCTACTGAATTGACAGACGCCAAAAAATGGGAGATCAAGGGGCTGTAGTTGCTGTGAGCTAGGATCAATCATTCAAATCAATAAACTACCTGTCAATCCCTAAGAAAGTTGGGTTTGACAAAATGAATTCTCCGTTACTATTCCACTTTGTTAGTTTACATGAATTTTAATACTTAATACATATTTGAAAGGTTAAATTGGTTAATTATTGAAAGACTTAAAAGTCGAATCCAAATTTGTGGTCGGGGTGGGAATATAACTCCTCTACTCCTACTACTCCTACATGCCAATGCACATGCTATATGTGATGCACCATTTTGACAGCCTGGGGGTTGAAATAGATTCATTCAAGTATTATTTTGGTTATGGATAATTTGTCTTTTAAAGGGGTTCTCTAAACTAGAGATTCTCTAAATTCACATTCTCTCTACAATGACATACTAGTTTATAACTGGAAACTAAGACTCAATGCAAGTGTAACAATAATAACTAATCCTTAATCTTGACTTGTTGGTATCACCTATTTTAATCTTTTCCTCCACTTTCTTTTGTTCTTAGTTAAGTTTGTTTAGATTTCTATTGGTTTTAGGAATTTTGAGATAATTTTATTTTATTTGAATTTAGGTCAACTTATCCCCTTGCCGCACTTTCAATTGCCATAGTGTCACAAACTTTCGATCACCATAATGCTGCACTTATACGCCAGTGCATGTAGAGGTCTATGTAGGTCTTAGTTAAACCTTCTCAGGTGATTGTATTTCATTTTGTCCTCTATGTGTGTTGTTCGCACCATCGTTTTTATGTGTTCATTCTACTCTTGTCTAAGAGAGTGGCTGCACATCCTAACATCTACATTTCTGCGACATGTGGACATGTTAGACCTTTTTTTTTCTTCTATTAATAAGGTAAATATTATTTATTAATAATGGGAAATTCTTCCCTAAGCAAGCAGTATACAAAAATGTTGAGGTTCTACATTATAATATAATCCTGTACGAACAACACCCAATCTTCTAACATACCAGAGCATCATAGGTGCACCAAAAAGAAGCTAGAAATGCGAGGCTAGTAAAGGAAGATGCCGGCCGAGAAAGACGAACAACAAGATAACATTGCAGGAACTTAATAAAGGAGATGCGACGAAGAAGAACCTGGTGATAAACGAGAGAAAATCTACAACTGGGGATACTAGAGATGAAGTATGGACGGCGTTTCCTACTCGTAAGGATGAGTTAAACTGACATTAGGGGTAGCCAAAGCTGATTCCTTGAATAATTCTATGCAGGAAATAGGAAATCAAATTTGCATGAATTCAGATCTACTATAACCCCAGCTCTAGTAGTGTCTGTAAGATTATAAATGAGGAAAATGGGACCAAGTCAAGTGACACTCAACGTCTGTTAAACATGGGTGAAGAAGTCATTGCAGATTGAAATGGGGTGCTATATTCAAGTCCACATATGATTAACAATAGGCCCTATGATCATCAAACCCCAGAATACTGATTTTGATTCTGAAAATGATGTTCTGAAAAGTGAAAACTATCCCCCCCCCCTATGGGTTAAAATCCCAAAACTACCAATTAATTGTTGGAGCATGGATTCATTAAGTAGGATTGGGATGCAATTGGGATACCATTATATGCTGATGTCTGTGTTGGCGGACATAATTTCATATGCTAGAATGTTATTAGAGGAAGATGTTACCAGAAGTTTATCTCAGACACTTAGAATACAGGACCTTAAGGAAAGAAACTTTGATCAAGAAGTTTCCTATGATTGGAAAGTGGAAACCTGAGTATTGTGACTCTTGCCTGCAAATTAGACACAACGTCCAAGCAAATGTGCCCCAACAAACTCTGGTGCCTCTTAAGAAGAAATTTCAGAAACCTAAGCTAGAGTGGTGATCAAGAGGAGTACAGATAACTGTTGTGGGACAGGGAACAGGTGATTATGTGCAACAAGTCGAAGTTGGCAATGTTGTGGCTCTTACTGCAGATGACTCATATGACTCTTGTGAGAATTGGACAGAGGTAAAAGGAAGATTGGCTACTAAGGGAACTCAAACCAACCTGCTGGTGGTACAAATGTTATAGAGGGGACATGGACTGAATTTATTGGTGTTAGTACAAAGTAAGGGACACTAGACAACAACTATTAGGGGTCGTTCGGTTGGATATGGCTTATGCCGGTATAAGTTATGTTGGGATAAATTATACTGGGATTAGTTATGCTGGGATTGTTGTTTATTCACTGTTTGGTATGTTGTATTAAGAATAACAATTGCATAATTTCTAAGAAAAATGTATAAGTTATTCCGGTGCTAATTACCCCACCCTCTATAAGGTACTCCCTCCGTTTCAATTTATGTGAACCTATTTCCCTTGTAGTCCGTGCCAAAAAGAATGACTCCTTTCCCTATTTGGAAACAATTTACCTTTATGCAATGATTTATAGCCACACAAAATATATGTCCTTCATTTCACACCACAAGCTCAAAAGTCTTCTCTCTTTTCTTAAACTTCGTGCCCAGTCAAATGGGTTCACATAAATTGAAACGGAGAGAGTATAAGTTATCCCTGTTTTAATTTTAATATTGGATAACTTATACCTGGTTTGCTAACTAACAGAGTATTAATGTGGTATTAAATTTTTATACCACCCCTATACCTTCTTATACCTCATACCAATCAACCCCTTAGAGATTCAGATTTCTATGAGGGATGGCAATGAAGGAAGGGGTTGGAAAAATGGTCAACCATTGAACAGATTATTGTAAAACAAAAGTCACACATCCTATGATTAAAGCTATGTGATTCAAACACATCCTGCTTTCATTTCAACGTTAAGAACAGAGTTGCCCATAACAACAATCTGATCATCAACATCTACCAAAAGTGAGAGAGGATACATGCTCAAGAGGGTGTTGAAGAAGAAATTGTCGGTTACTATTAATTGTTGTTGGGATCTGCAGCATCTCGATTGCTAGCCATTGAACCAAATGTGATGAAGAAGGGACATATCTTGAGCAGAGAACAATAGATGGAATTGATTGCACTATTCACAAAAGAGGAGATTGGAAATGCTATATGGGTTATTGAGACATCAAGAACCCTGTAGTGTAGGACTTGGTGCTTACTTCTTTAAGAAAGCATGACCCTGAAAAGGAGATGATATAACAAATGCTCTGCTACATTTCGTTCGTACTAAGGTGATGTATAGACCCCTTAATTGCACCAATATCACTCTGACTCCAAAGGTTAAAAATCCATTATATGTCGGGGATTCTAGACCTATTTCATGTTGTAATGCGCAGTACAATTGAACCAAATGTACTGTGGCATGTGGAGGAGCATCATGAAGAATTGGGAAGTCTTCAGTGGCAACATCACTTATAGGGTGGGTGATGGAAGGAGAATCAACTTTTGGAATCATAGGTGGTGTGGAGAAGATACTCTGAGGGTCTCCTTCCCCCACGTCTTCAGAGTTTCAAACCAGAAGGAATTGATGGTCCAGCAGATTCGTAAGGAGCATGAAGGGGTAGTATGGCATCTCTCATTTAGAAGGAGCATGCAAGATTGGGAGATTGTGTAGCTCCAAGATTTGTTGACACTGCTATATGGGCAAGCCAAGCTCCAGCCATCTTGTGATTCTTGGAGATAGGGTTTGCGTGGCAATGGTTTGTTTACCGTAAAGTCCTTTTACCAGAGTATGTTGGTGAGAGAGGATGCCACTTTTCCATACTCGATCTGGATTCCTAAGGCGCCCACGAAGGTGTGCTTTTTTGCATGGTTAGCAGCGAGGGGAGTGATTTTGACTGCTGAAAATCTGTGAAAGAGAGGAATCACACTAGTTGGTGCTACATGTGTAAAAGCTCTGGGGAAGAAGTTGATCTTCTTTTGTTGCATTGCCCTGTGTCCTTGGCTTTATGAAGGGCAATCCTGAATCTTTTTGGTGTTCAATGGGTGATGCCAAGCACTGTAAAGGAAATGTTATATAGCTGGGCCAGTTTCCGTAGAAGAAGAAAGCAAAGGGCGTGGAAGTTCGCCCCGTTAGCTCTCATGTGGATAGTTTGGGGGAAGAGAAATAGGAGAGCTTTTGAGGGGATTGCGTCTCCTTTTTCACATCTTAAGAATAGTCTTTTATCTTTGATCGCTTTTTGGTGCACTCATATAGCCCCTACTTGTATAGAAGATTGGGCGTCTTTTTGTAGAGAATCATGTTCTGATGCAAATTCTCTACTTTTTGGTATACTTCCTGTATACGGGAGTTCTCTCCCTTTTGATTAATACAATTTACCTTGTCAAAAAAAATGTGCAGTACAAGATTATCTATATTTTTCAAATTTTGCTTTAATCTGTCGTTATCTGCATGCTTGAATAATTCATTGTTCTTGCTTCCATTTCATTTTCCTATAAGGCTTCATCTTGCCCAAAGTGTATGCTTGACAATATTGTTTCCTTTATGTTCCCTATCATTCTGATCCTTTCCCTTTGTATTTAGGATGAACTTCTATTTGTACAAGTGCTTTTCTACTAATACGATATCTTTCTCTTACCTCAGTCCTTTTATGCGGAGTGACCATTAACAATTGTCTGCCACATGCTAATCACCTATGTTGATAACAATTGAAATACAAGAACAAGGGAAGATCAAAACAAGTAAAAGAGATAGAAGTTAGACACAAAACTTGATAAGATATCGGCATTAGTTAGAATTAGAAGACAATCTTAATCACCTATACTAGAATCAAGTTTGCACCTATACCAATAGAATCCTCAAAAGATTGATCACTCTTGCAAATTCTATGGCAAATCAAGTAGCAATTAAGAGATCACCTAAGAAATTCTAAATTCAAACTAAAAGTCATACTAATTTTTATCCAAGCAAAGGAAATGAACTAGGGCTTTAGAGTTTATAGCTAGGTTAATTATTTACATAGATTGCCCTAAATAACCCAAGGATAGCCTTAAAACATCATTAACCATTTTGGATAAAGCTATCTTTCCACAAGTATCTCTACTATCGCGGTCAAGCTAAGTTTGACTGGTTTAAGCAATCGCAGCCATGTCTCCGCTATCACGGTCTTCTGTGCCTAGGTGTCCCTCTGTGTTTGCGGCTTACCTTTTGCGATTGCGGTTCACTAAGTCTTTTTATGGGGTCGCGTCTTGAACTCTACGATCGCGTCTCTCTTCTACCGGTTCAGAAACTGCAGCTGCAATTTGTGATCCAAGGCTCCTTTCTACAACTCCACGCTCCCCATTATATCCCTCCTTCCATAGTAGCAATGTATAGTATGAAAGGGACTTCTCTAAATGATTCATTGACGCTCCCAACCTCTTGATCATCATTCCAGCGCCTACAACTCCTTAGCTTGACACAAAAAAAAGCTCCTTAGCTTGACTCCTTGTAAAAGGTTTGGTAGTCGTGGCCATGGGCACAGAGTGATCACATGTAGTCCATGCTCCAACATTAGCTTTACTTGTTGTTAAGTGTCCCATTTGTTGGAGGGAATGAGATGTTGTCTAGGGCAATCCTCAGCACTTCAGCTCGCTTTTGGCTTGTGTTGGGCCCAAGGTCGTTTTTCTTAGCACTTATGATCGTAAGTACAATAACAATACCTGATCTGCCGTAGCAGCTGCTGGTTGGTTGCTTTCTCAATATCCAGATGACTGGTTGCTTTCTCTCCTCTTCGCAGGCTTTCCCAGTACAAATATCATTACAATTCCTAGGAACACCTTTGACTCTATGGTGAGAATAGTAGTTTGAGAAGATTAACCGTGATATTACGTGCTCAAGGCATGTCTAAAATTCTATGGTAATATCATCGTTTTATAGGACTATTAAGTGTGGCTTCTAAATTGCGTTCTTTCCAGGTTGTTTTTCTGTGTTTGTACTCTGTTCTTAAGGATATGTTGGTTTTATTAAGATGATAATTGGGTTCTATTGCTGTAATAGTATTAATGAGAAGCATGAATCCTGTTGCTTAAAACATAGTCAGCATGCAGTACTAAATTGGTATTTGGTTAGGATAGACATATTTGCTGTATTTCTCAATGCTCACATTTGGGTTAGTGAAGGTTAGTTGCTCCTTGGTCTAAGGAGCTTCTTTTTCCAGTATATGAACTCCCAGATTTTTTTACAACATCCCTACACTTGTGAAACTCGTGCAGGTAGATCAATGAATTTGGAAGTTTTACTACAGTTGATCATTTCCTTTTTTTTGATAAGGTAAATTGTATTGATCAAAAGGGAGAGAACTCCCGTATACAAGAAGTATACCAAAAAGTAGAGAATTTACATCAGAACATGATTCTCTACAAAAGACGCCCAATCTTCTATACAAATAGGGGCTATATGAGTGCACCAAAAAGCGATCAAAGACTAAAAGACTATTCTTAAGATGTGAAAAAGGAGACTCAATCCCTTCAAAGCTCTCCTATTTCTCTCACCCCAAACTATCCACATGAGAGCTAATGGGGCGAACTTCCGTGCCTTTTGCTTTCTTCTTCTACGGAAACCGGCCCAGCTATATAGCATTTCCTTTACAGTGCTTGGCATCACCCATTGAACACCAAAAAGGTTCAAGATCGCCCTCCACAAAGTCGAGGACACAGGGCAATGCAACAAAAGATGATCAACTTCTTCCCCTGAGCTTTTACACATACAGTTAATCATTTCCTCTACTCATCGTGGCACTTAATGAGATGCATAATATCGGGCTTTGCGACTTTCTGTGAATCATTTCATGCAAGTGTTTTCTGGCCTATCCTCGCATACTTGGTTAAAGTAAATAAAGGTTTACCTGCTTTATTAAAGTAATGTAGGCTGCTAACAAGCATTTGATGCGCTCATGTCTTTTCTTTTACGGCCTTTGTTTTAACTACACCGAGTTCTTTGGTTAATACCTACGACTTTCGTGTTATCTCAATTATAACTTTTAAACCATCCCAGGCCAGCTCCAATGCTCGAGAAGGGCGTGTAATGATCTACAATTTGGTTGAAGCTGCTCAAGAATTCTTGTCTGAAATTGTTCCACAGGAGCATTTGCATGGATCGGTAAGCTGTCTTGCTTTCATAATTGCTTTTTTAACTGCAGCCAAGTAGTATTCTGTTCCTTTTTCATAGCAGAGCATAGGAAGCACACAACTTTCTCCTCTTTGTTTTAGTTCTTTAATGTGTAATGTTGGTGGTGTACCATTTTAGTTGGAAATGCATGATGCCTAAAAAGTTGATACCATTATCCTAGAGATATTTGGAATTTGACCAAGTGCATTTTATTTGTTTCAGGTTTCATGCCAGTCGACAGATATTATCAGCCAATTGACTTATAAGGATGCGACAGCTTCATCTGGCGATACCTGTTCTTTTGGTGGACCATTTGTGTATGGCTTTTTAGATCTTTTTAGTGGCTCAGGTGAGTCGTGGCATTGGAGTCTGGGAATGAATGATACTGGTCGCATAGACTCTTTGGTGCAGCCCCATGTATCAGAAGGTCTCAAACATGAATATGACAATCAGCAAAAGAAAATTGACCAAATTGTGAAGCCAGCATTGAATGAAGCAGCAAAGCAAGACTCTTTGCGTAAGGCTGAAATGAAATTGGATGATCTTGAAGAAGAGAGTGTAGGCGAGAGTAAAAGTTGTAGTGATTTGAGCAAAAGTTATACGGATGAATCAACTGAAGACCATGTCATGTGCAAGGTAAATTTATACTCCCTCCATTTTAATTTATATGAACCTATTTCTTTTTAGTCCATGCCAAAAAGAATGACCCCTTTCCATATTTGGAAACAATGTACCTTTATGCAATGATTTATAGCCACACAAAATATATGTGCCTCGTTTTACTCCACAAGTTCAAAAGTCTTCTTTTTTTTCTTAAACTCTTGACCTGTCAAAAGGTTCACAGTAATTGAAACAGAGGGAGTATAAAAGATTTATTTTTGTTTCTACTATTTTGTATACTCTTTGTGTACAGGGACTTTTTGAAGCCTCTTCTTAAATGAAATTTATTACTTTTATCAACAAAAATGAAAGTTTCACTTTTGAAATGGAAAATTTTATCCATTTAGTGGAAAAATAGTTTTTTTTAAGGATTGCACAGGAGCAAAATCACTGGCATATTAGTCTTTTTCCCTTTTTTGACCTTCTGACATCAATATTTTATTATCCATTTCTTGCTATATTTTCAGTTGCTAGCTCAATTGTTAGATCTACTGTTGATGTTAAGGATATTTTTGTCCATCTTGAAGGATGTGCTCTCTAACATCACAACTTTCTTACAGAATATTTTTTTGGAAGGGAATATATCAGACAGTGGTGATGCTCAGCGGGAAACTGAACCTAAACCTTCAGAACTGGTGTCCTCTGGATCTCTGGTCCAGGACCATTTACCCCACACTCTAGAAAAAGACCTCATTCTGGTACCTCCCTCTAGCTTCTAGCATTCTTTTGAAAGTACAAGTGAATTTTTTTAAATACTGGAAACAAAACTAAAGCAACTTCTAGTGTTTTTCTGGTTTTGTGTACAAATGATAATAGGACAGGATGGAATGTAATACATTTGGCTCTTGGGTTTGTAGAATATGAAAAGAGCCTAGAGAACTTCTCCTCCTGAATTGTCTTCCACTTCTTATGAATCCAATTTTTAATTTCATCCCTTTCCAAATTAACTATAAAGATGCTTTAAACTCTGCTTCTTTAGGCACACTTGCTTCGGCTTGCCTGCGGCCCTAAAGGACCGCTATCTGATGCTTTGCCAGAAATAACATCAGAGCTCTTTGACCTTGGGGTATGATCAACTTAATCTAGTTACTTTTTATGATTTTCTGCTTAAGTTTTTGTTCTTCATTTAATTCATTAGGTCATTACTACAATTAAATCTGATAAAATTTTTATTGCCTCTGAAAATGACTTATCTTTAAGATCGTCTCCAAACGTGTACAAGATTTGGCAAGCAAACCTTCTTCATTTTTTGATGGGACTTTTGATCGTGTTTTTCAAGCACATAAGGTAAAGTTTATTGTTCTTTTCTTGACTGGCTTCTTTTTTGCATCAGTTGTACGTCCATGTTGTTGACAGTAGTATTGTAATTTCCAACAAATGAACTTAATAGGTGTCATCAAAGCTCTCACAATTTTGGAAAGCTTCATCTGAATTTGAAGGGCAGAATTCTTCACGTCCTCAAAACTCTCGTTATTTGAATGACTTTGAGGAGCTCCAACCCCTAGGTGAGTGAAAGTTTTTCCAGCTTATCTGCTTTCCCCTTATTTCTAACCTTTAGTGATGCATCTATCATTTTGAAGAGAATATAAACTATTAATCGCTGTCACAATAAGCAATTTGTTCTCCTCTATTTTTTATGGTAGCGTTTAAAAAAAGAAAAAGAAAAAAGAGAAATGTATTCGATTTGCTGCACTGTTGCAGTCTCATTCTACAATTGGCGTCTTCGATAAAAACGCCCGATAAACATCCTAGTACGTTTTTTTTATTAAGTAATAAATTTCATTAAAGTAAGGGTAAAACATGCCCGTATATAAGAAGTACACCAAAAAGTATGAAACCTTGCAAAAAGACATGATTTCTAAGAATGACACCCAATCTTTTTGTGATGTTTTGTCAATCCTTAACTGAAAGGCTTGTGAGGAGACCTCATCGAGGTTCATCGTTATAATTTTCTTGCTTGAATTGATATTTCTTTTTGTATATTTACGTGAGCCTGTCTTGTTCGAAACCTCCAAAGCAAAATGATAATAGGAATGCACATAAATTATTTGTATATTGAACAGTGCTTATAAGATTAAGCTTCAGAGTTTAGACATTTAGAAATAGTAACACATAAGGTAATATTTGTAGCATCACACTCACTAATATAGATTTAAACATTGTAATGGTGGATGTATGGCTGGGTTGTACAGTTTCTTTTGTAATATCAAAACAGAATGTTTCGTAGCCCTCTTTTCCTGGATTTAGCAGGACATTCGCCCTTGTATAGAGGACTGGTTAAGCTGAACCAAGAATAATTTTTCTTCTTATATAAACTTGGAAACAAGGTCCCTTTTGATATTCATACTCATTTATTATATAGAAAATGGGATACACTTAGACCTAGACCAAAAGATAGTGGCTTGTAGTGAGACGAGTTTGGGATAGCTTGATCCTAATATTATTCACAGCATTGCTGCACACTCAAATTTATGAGCTCGTTTTGGAATGCATGATAACCGTCTTCAGTCTTTCCCATGTGCACATTTGTGCTGGTACAAATATGTCTTCTTGATTATTTACATTTTAGGTCAGGGTGGGTTTGGTCACGTTGTGTTGTGCAAGAATAAGCTTGATGGGAGGCAATATGCAGTGAAGAAGATTCGATTAAAGGACAAGAGTCTGCCTGTAAATGACCGTATATTGAGGTTTGTATCCGATGTTGATTCGGCAGATATTAGTATGACTTTTGTGCAGAAAACTAAGTAGCATTCAATGTTGAACCTTGGTGCTAGAGTGTTAATACTGTGCTTCATCTTTGTTATTGTCATTGCTCATTTACATGCTTATTCCTTTTTATAGATGGAATTGTTATTCTTACAGCTTCTTTTTTGAGTTATTTTACCTGAATTAATCGGTATCAGTATTATAATTAGAACTGTTGTTTATTCAAGAAACAAAAACTGTATTAGTAGATCATTCATTTTTAAAGTAAATAGATTAACTTTTGATTAATTACTTTACATTCTCTTTTTAAAATAATTGAAACAGTTGTAACAATTCACCATCTTTGATGTGCTGAAACTTGGAGAACAAGCAATTTTAAACAAGAATATTTGCCAATTATCTAGTTTCCATAATGACTGGCATGCATAGGGTTTGGCAGGATGGAAGGCTAATGTCACACTACCATAAACTGGAGGGTCGGAACCGGCAGCCAACAACATAGGGGGGAGGGCGAACCCATATGTGATGATACCTATCATGCATCACCATTGTGATAATACCATTTAAACACCTAAACTAAGTTTTGTTCCTATTGAACCCTTGAACTTGAACGTAAGTGTGTCTATTAACCACACATTATTGACATGGCAAAGTGTATGTGCTGCACTGAGTATGAGCGTGTGAGGCTTCCTTTTTTTTTTATCAAATTTTTTTTTTCCTTCTTCTTCCTTACTCTCTCCCTCTGCCACCATCATCACCATCACCCACTACCTTCCTCCTCTGTTCTCACCACAAAATTAATTCCACACACAGATATTGAAATTCACTCACCTACACGCCACATAATCATACTACAAAATTTACACACATTATTCTCCACAGGGACACTAAGAGATACTCAAAGATTTCCTTCGTGGCTCCACCATAAGGCAACCAACTCGCCAGCCACCCTCATTCTTATAGCCTGTTTGGCCAAGTTTTTTTTTTTGGCCAAAAGTGTTTTTTTTTTTTGCCAAAAGCACTTTTGGCCAAAAATTAAGGTGTTTGGCCAAGCTTTTGGAAGGAAAAAAAGTGTTTTTGAGGAGAAACAGAAGTAGTTTTGGAGAAGCACTTAGAAGCAGTTTTTTAAAGCTTGGCCAAACACTAATTGCTGCTCAGAAGTGCTTTTCAAACTAATTAGCCAAACACAAACTGCTTCTCACCGAAAAGCACTTTTGAAAAAAAAAGCAATTTTCAAAATAAGCTGATTTTTGCAGCTTGGCCAAACGGGCTATTATTCTGTAAAATTATTTCATACTCCTTAACCTCAATCAATAACTAACCAGGCCAAAATACTATTTGGTTTCCATAATTCTTAAGTGAAAGAAGAGCATATAAATTGCCTCTATTAAAGAATTTTCCTTGAAGTTAAGTAATTCATTCTCATTTTATGTTTGCTATGTGCCACATAAATATTAACTGGAAAATCAAAGTGATTCTGTAGGATTATTTCTCAAGTTATGATTGATATGTGGCCACTTTCTCTCCTCGATAAATTAGTTTCATTTTCATGGTGGAGGTCTTAGGGGTGTCGGGGAAGCGGAGAAAAAGATGGGGGAGAGAGAGATTTGAATAAAAAATATTATAAAAGAAAGGTTTTTTCTTTTTGTTTTTCTTCTTACTTTCCATGTGTCACATATTGATTCGTTATTACCATGAATAAAAGACGTTTGAAAACACACGCTTAAGTTGTTCCAAAAAATATGGGAGACGTTTTTAATAGGTACATTGGGTTCAAGTTGAGGTGTTCAATAGGAACAAAGCTTAGTTTAAGTATCTAAATGAAAAAGGGGCAAGTATGAGGGTCTGCATATATATTTGCCTTCTCAAAATTTGATACATAGACCCATAACATGAATACACGTCCCATTGAGGTATCACATCAACTATATACGCACAAGTACATCTAATACTCCCACAAGGTCATCATGGAGCTCCTAAAAGTATCAAAAGTTGAGACGCAACACAGACACAAAAGATAACAAATGTAAAACCACCCGACCACCTTGAACGGAGGTGGAGGCCAACCAATCTGTCTGGAACAAGTCGAAGCCACATGTGAGGCTAGTTGATACCTGCTAAAGAATCTACAGAGCAAAGGTAATTGAGTGAAACGAAAAGAAGAAATTAAAAATGGTCCGACAACCCATTAAGTCTCATTGGTCGCTGCTAAAAGTCGGGACAAGTCCTAGAGAAAACATGACATGCAATTTTATCAGTAAAAAACATTTGAAATCATAAGTCACATTCATAACCATAAGCATAAATCCATTCAATTAACATAAATACACAAGTTGGTACTTCATGATTTTGACATAACGATGTATTGACAGAGTTCTATGACCTACCATAGTACAACACGGTAAAGCCGGGGATGACAACAACCCATAGTACCACAAGGGTACGTCAAAGCTAATTATATGGTATCAACGCGAATAAGCATCAATTACATGGATAATTATATGAGTAAATAAGCCACAAGGGCATCAATTACATGACTTCCGAGTAAAGCAACAAGGGAACAACAACTCGAGCATAAAAAAACAAGGGGGCTTCAAGCACAAAACAATCTGCGGATCAAAGGTAAGTGAGTGGCCACCACGGATGGAGGGTTAAGGCTAACTGCTGCGACTAGAACAAGTTGAAGTCATATGTGAGACTTGCCAGACCTGCCAAAGGATCTACAGATCAAAGGAAAGTAAGTGAGTCTCGCGACCCACTATGTCTCATCGACCGCTTCTAAAAGTTGGGATAAGTCTTAAAGAAAACATGACATGCAATTTTATCAGTTAAAAAACATTTGAAATCATAGGTCACTTTAAAAACCATTAGCTTAAATCCAAACGATTAAAATAAATGCACACAACTGAGAGAATACTTCAAGACTCTAACATAACCATCCATCAACATGGCGTATGTGACCTACACCAATACAACGTGGTAAGGTCGGGGATGCTAGAACCCATAGTACCACAAGAGTACGCCAAATCTAATTACATGGCTCAAGGTAGAAGCCCATGGGCATCTACCACATGGGTATCCAATTAATAAACCCGCATGGACATCTACCAAATGACTTCCAAGTAAAGTAACTAGGGTATAAACCACTCGAGCTTTAAACCACGGAGGCATTCAGCCAGAGTTGTATCACAATAAAGTAATTCCACACCTGTATGTGGGTTATGGTCTGAAAGACCCCTTCAAAAGAAAGGCGAACATCCAACTCAGATGTCTATAGTATCTCCTAGAAACATAATTACATATAATCATAAGGCTTCGGGTCATCAAAAGCATAAGGCATTCCCTTAAACATAATCATCTTAAACTTTTAGCATAAACATGTTGATATATGTCAAAAATCACTTTGGAAGAAAGTAACTTCATAAAAACATAAAGTAGTATAATTTCATAACTTAGAGACGCAAGCACATGCTCGTCCCCACATGCAGAAGGTACAAAAAACTTCAAATCATTTTCGTGCATTTCATCATATACTAGGAAAGTATGTATTTTAAAAAAAAAACAATTAGAGGGTTCAGTCTCCACTTAGTCAAATTGAGCATAAAGATTTGATGCAAAAATTTTAATATTCGACTACCATGTCAATCTATAAAAATATTGCATGAGGGTGAGTCACTCATAGAGACGAGGAAAATTTGAGTACTACCACTATAATTGAATAGTATTGTTTTATACATATTTTACATGGATTTTTTTTTTTGTGTGTGTATGTCCAAGAATGTCACATCATAAATTAGCTTTTGCCAAAAAGACAATTTATGGTGCTTGTTTGAGAACGTAAAATATTCAAGACAATATTATATCTGATTCTTATTGACATCCTAATCTCAAAAGGCATATGTATTGTGCTGTTATATTCATAAGAACATAATATGATTTTCCTTGTGAGAAGCTATAAAAAAACCATGTTGTTCCCTCATAACTTAAATTTTCATCTTTGCAGTTCGACACATTACTTCAATATTAGGGGTATTAAGCGAGACCAGTTTTCTTCATGTCCGTTCTTTCCTAGATGCTGCAGAATTCTTGTTTCTTTTAACAAATTAAGTTCTGAAACCTTCCCGTTCAATGCTAGAATTAGAAGTTGATTAGCTACAGATATACTAGGTATCCATTTGAAACTTTAAAGATCTTTTGTCCTTCCATTATAAATATTTTCATTCCATATATCCTGGCAAAGTTTTGTGCTGCATTCCAAATCAATAGCCATTGTTGGAGAAAAAGGAATTCCTGATGCATTTTTTACTTCTTAACTGTCTGTTTTTTTTCTTTTGTAATGGTTGGCTTTTAATCTTATGCAGCTTAATAGTGCTTATACAAAGCGACTAGGTGGCATTACCTAATTCAGCATTTCTGAGACAATTCCTCCTATAACCTACATGTCTCCTGCTATGCTGATTTTTTCCCCATCTTGGGTATACCCTTCAGTTCCATGTTTACACACACCCCTCTCTCCATCTCTTTCTTCTCTTTGGTACAACCTAGGCTTCCAGCAATTTTTCATTTGTTTCCCATATATTTGCAAGCGAAAGTTGGTTACATAGTCTCCTCTTCATGGTAAATTTGATATTTTGGTTGTGACTTGTTGGCTTGGAGTTGAGGAAAAAGAAAAATATTCTGCTTCTTGATGTATAATTTGTGCAACTAGCAATGAGCCCCATTCAGACTTTCCTATCCATTGCCCTTTGGAAAGGGATTATTGATGAGATG
Organism: Nicotiana glauca; assembly: GCA_026770625.1. Lineage (NCBI taxonomy): Eukaryota > Viridiplantae > Streptophyta > Magnoliopsida > Solanales > Solanaceae > Nicotiana > Nicotiana glauca. The sequence goes on from MU746729.1 coordinate 31,370, forward strand.
ATTTCGCAATCATGGAGAAGCATGTGATTTTACCAGATTTACCCTCTGATTAGATTCTTATTTGTCATATATATATATATACATATATAATTTTTTTTTTCTTTCCTCTTGGCCTTATTCTGATTTTGTGTTTTCTTCCCTCTGCATGTTCACATAAGCTTTTTTTTTTTTTTTAAATGTTTCTCTACCTTCTCTTATGTCTTTTCTGCTGTATTTCTGGTCTCAGCATTTTCTTTTCGCCTTTATTTGGCTATGTGATTGAGCTCTCTTTAATGCTTTCCTGTATCGCACTGATAATAGTGTTTCATCAATTCATGTGTCACACTCTTTTTCTGTGGGAGTTCATGTTTTCCATTGTTAATATTCGTCATTGCCCGTTACATGCTCTATATGTCAGCAGAGACTTCGTCGGCTTGCTATGGAGTTGTTTTTATGACTACATAAAGCAGAATCTTTATTATTTCCTAGATACTTGACGTTGTGTTACTTCAAGAACTTTCTTCTTCCATGTTATAGGGAAGTTGCCACACTTTCACGGTTGCAGCATCAGCATGTTGTTCGCTATTACCAGGTATGTGATATAATTCTAGCGGGTGCATTTCAAAGTCATTTTTTGAGTTCAAGGTGCCCCTTTGTTTTACAATGTTTAAAATCTAATACTTGAATTATATCAGGCATGGTTTGAAACAGGCATCACTCTATCTTACGATGATTCCAGCTGCGGTTCCAGAACTGTTGTGAGCTCTAGTTTCACCTATGTGGATGGAAGTATGTCGGACCACCTTGGACAGGAGAATAAGCTCGAGTTGACTTACCTATATATCCAAATGGAATACTGCCCAAGGTTCTCCCTCTTTTTCCTTACATGTTGAAATTTCTGCATCCCCATTCCCCTCCCCACTTTCTTTCTTTTTAAAAGAAAGAGAGCCACTTATGTCAAAAACCACCCAAAAAAATTTCAAAAGGTAAGAGAGCCTACCCAGGATTAAAGGGAGAGAAAATTGGGAAACTCGATGCTTTCCGTTTTATTTATGATCTTCCTTAATACCTTAACTCATTTGTTCTTTTATGAACTTTCAGCCAATCATCCAGTACTCATTATCCTCCGCTGTGTCTCCTTTCTTCTAAACTAGATGGTGTTGCTTGTCCTCCATTTGCAGTATTTAACATGTCTCCTGCCTTTTCTTATCCTTGCTCTGGGGTTCTTAATGTTTCTTGAAGAAATCAAGCCACTTCCTCATTTTAGTTAAGCTCTGCCTTTTTTGCCTATAGTACCTAAACAAGATAAAATTGGCCTCACAAGTGCCATGCTCGTAATATCACGAAAAATGTGGGAAAATAGAAATAAGTTGCAGCTTAAAGCCAGACAATAAACAAATCTACGTACAACAACAACAACAACAACAACCCAGTATAATCCCACTTAGTAGGGTCTGGGGAGGGTAGTGTGTACGCAGACCTTACCCCTACCCTGGGGTAGAGAGGCTGTTTCCAAATAGACCCCCGGCATCCTTCCCTTCAAGAACTTCCCACCTTGCTCTTGGGGAGACTCGAACTCACAACCTCTTGGTTGGAAGTGGGGGTTGCTTACCATCAGAGCAACCCCTCTTGTCTTTAATAAACAAATCTACGTACAAAACCGGGAAAGTAAAATCAAGTTATAACTTAAAGCCAGAGAATTAACAAATTCTGCAAACGACTTAGTGACTTACTCTGCATTCTCTATGCATCTAAGAAACAACACAAAATATGAACGTCTCCCCTATAACCAGCAATCCAGTAAATGAGAAGAATAGATTGTAAATAAGCAGGATGAGTCATTAGCCTAATAAAGTTCTCCTATTCCGTTCAATCTATGATCAAGTTATTTTATTAGGAATTCTGCTCCACCCACCTTTTCTGTGTTAGACAGAGCACCATCCACGAGGATAGAATGTCTTTGAAAGACAGTGATAACCAAGTGAATCTACAGATATTAATCAATAGCCCTTCTATGTGGCAGAAGGAGATTTGCTTTCTCTTTTCCGTACTACAATCAGGCCACTGCTTGTCATGCCCCAACCTTGGGGAGCGGGACATGGCATCCGGTGCCTTAGACCTGTGATCGGGTGGACCAGTAATTCCGTTACTTAGCATCCATAGCGTATGCATGACTTGAACGTGTAAAATATACATTTAAAACATTATTTTCCATTAATTTTGAAAACGTTACATAATGAAGTAGTTGTTACACATGCCATGAGAGTTCAATAGAATTTAACAAAATACATAGTCTAATCTAACCCACAAATGTCTATGGAGCCTCTATGACAAAGTGGAAAGGAAAAGAAATAAAATGCCGGTGATAGGTCCGCGGCTATACCAAACAAAGTTCCGAGTCTGAAATACCAAAATAATACCCCGAGGATGAGATGGGCTTCACCAAGTAGCAACAAATATGAGAGGAGTACCTAACGAGGGTCTACACCGTTCAAGCTAGTCGTACCTCATCCATGAAATGATGCAGTGCCCGCGGTAAAACAAACGTGAGTACATTAGGAATAAGCTCGTATGCATCGTAACTCTTACACATAAAAACAGGGGAACAATCACATAAAGGGGAAGGACATGAGAAGTAATGTGCAAATAAATAAATGAACATATTCATATCATAAAACAATAGAAAACTTAGCTTTAAGCAACATAATCTTTTAGTGGGAGTTCTTTAGTTACAGACCATTTTGCTATTCATCTATGTGTACTACATAGCGTCCGATCTCGGCCCGGTCGGCTAGGCCATCTCACCATAATGCCTTGTGGATTGACATTAGTTTGATAGCAACTCGTTATGGCATTCGTTATCCCAGCCAAGTGAATCCAACGAAGGGTGACTATAATACTACGCCGGTACGTGTAGTTTCAAGTGTTGGCTCCTTCGGCCAATACCTTCTTGGTTACATAATAAAGCTTCCAAAATATTTCATTTCATTTGACACCTTTGGTGCTAAAGTCAAAATCTGTAGGTCATTTCATAAACAATACATTTAACAATTGAGAGTTGTAAAGTCATGAAGGCCTCAATATTACGTTCATTTACATTTGAAAATTTGAAACATTCATAGCATTTTGTCATATGAAAACATAGTATATGGCACTATAAAGTTTTGTAGAGAATAAACGGATAGCATATATGTGGTCTACCACAATAGGCTAATTATTTGAAAGCTATCAAATTAGGAGACACATGGCAGAAGATATGATATTTTCTAAAAGTCGATTCTAGGGGAAAGAACTTGGGCAAACATACCTCAATTACATTCCTTAGTGGTACTATGGCGTTCAACCACTCGTACAACTTAAATCTACAATAATATAAGTCAATTGGACCATTATTAGCAAGATTGGCCATGTTTTAGGTCGCTTAAGCATTTCATCAAACACCCTAGTGTGCATACATTATTACGACTATCAACAATGGTGTTCCTTCACCCAATCCACCACTTTTCTTACCAACAATTACACTACAACCACCCTTTGGCAACCAACAATCTCCATTAGCATATGCACACCCAACAATCTACTCCCAACCAACCAATTTCATCAATCATGACAATTTACAATCTCTATAACACCCACTAGTCTAGTTAATAACTTATGGCTTCCAATCTCCATCCCGTAAGTTCAACACTCAATTCCTACTCATATACTTATCAATCCATGCATGTAAGTTTAAGGGTGTAGAATTACCATTTGGAAGCAATCCAAGAAAATCCCTCACTTGAGTTCTTGAAAAGATTTTCTGAGAATCTCAGAATTTTATCAGTAGGATTTGTTAATTCTAGTGTTAATATGTTGGAATAGGCACTAATCCGTGGAAAAATCTTACCTTGGAAAGTTGGAATGTATAGGTGTTGGGGATGCTCCTCCTTCTCTCTACAATGGAAACCCCACTCACAAACATGTTTTCTTTCTCTCTTTAAACTATTCTTTTGCCCCCTTATTAGAATGAATAACGGTTCGGAAATCTGACAAAAAATACCCCTCGGGCAAGTCTACAATCACATAATGGATTGCAGATGCGTTCTGCAGTCCGCATAATGGACCGCAAATTTGCCTCCCAAAACTTGACCTTCTGCCCACTTATGCGGTACGTTCTGCAATTCACATTCCTGTTCTATGGTTCACATAATTGTCCGCAGATTGGCTTCCAAAACTGGCAGCTTCTGTTCACTTATGTGGTTCACAAAGAAATTATGCGGTCTGCATTCTTGCTCTGCAGTTTGCATAATCGACCGCAGATTGGCGTCCAATCTGTTTACTTTTGTGGTACACAAAGCAATTTTGCAGTTCGTGTTCCTGATCTGCGGCTCGCAGAACTTGCTGCGGAACGTCCATCTAGTTGATCCGACACTTTTAGCTTGTTTTGGCACTTTAAGGCCTTGATACTATTACGAAATCTTACCTTGCCTCACACTGCTCACATCAAACTTTCTTTTTATTTATTGTTCCCCTTTAGGACAGGCTCATGTTTCCAAAAGATTCTTCCCGAGCACAGATGCAACCTTTTGAGTTCATAACATCCTCCGAATAGTTTTCCGTGGATATGCTTCTAATTGCGATGGAAAAAGCCGATAAATCATTGAAGAAATCTATCAAGATCTTTCTCTACTTTGTAGTGCAAGAATCTGATGAATAGCAAACCAGTCAAAACTCTATAGTCCTATGATTGTCATTAAGAGTGGGAGGTGTACCATTCCGTGTCATCTTCTACAAGAAGTGGATTTGCACGTGCCAATCTTCCTTATGCATGTTTTGGGAATCCTAGAGAATTGTGCTGTCTCTTCTTGATTGTGTTTCATATTGGTGTTTCTATATTCTTATTTTATGGTTCTGCATTGGGCGATAAGGTTAACTAAACGAGGGTGAAAGTGAATGTTCTAAAACAAGAGAAAATTCATTAAGGTTGCAGTTAGTGCTCGCACAATAGAAGAAAGGAGGAAACAGAAATACTTTGGAGCAACAAAGTTCCATGGGTGAGGACGGTGGTTTTCACTCTGGCAGTGTTGGGTTTGGGAGTGGACGCGTTATGTTGATATGTTTAGGGTTGGGAAAGGGTTGCATCTGAGTGCAATTCTTGATTTCTTGTTTTATGGCTGGTCTTTATTTTTGTTTGCCTTTTTTCTTTTTCTCTGATTTGGTCTTTGCCCCGTAATATGCGAAAGATGCTATTGTGACCTCGGTCAGTTGGAAGTATAGCTCATTGGATAGGTATCCGGATGCACAAAGAAGGAGCACAATTGAACATGGGTTGCTAAACTATATTGCGTAGACTCTCCAAAATGCTGCCGCACCCCTATCGTATCCTTCATAAATGTACTATTTTTGGAGGATCCGACACGCACCCGGCGATATTTTCGGAGAGTCTGAGTAACATAGCCGCTAAATATGCCTCCTCAAAGTATACAACTGAGAAGAATGTTACTCACTGCTTCACTTATATTGTATCTGACATCATCTTAATAAGGAGGAATTAAAATTGGGAAATGGGTCAGATTTACTCTTCTTTGAAAAATAGTTTACATTTGACATCTGTTATACTTTTCAAACAAATTTGCCTCGCTGTTAGCCCCTTGTTCAAATATACCCCTTGCCTTAACGGAGCCAAGGGTGCATGCAAAGTATAGGGGTAAATTTGTCCCTTTACGCGAAGTATAGGGATGCAGTTCTCTCTTAGGTATTGATTCTTACCTTATCAAAATTTTCCTTTGTCGTTGGTATAATTTTTCTGTCATCACATATTTCTTGTAAAATCACAAGATAACTTACTTTAACTGCCTTCTAAAGTAGTTAAGCTTCAACTCTATAAAGAAATTCGAAGTTAAATATTGATCTAACTGTCTTCAAGTATATACTATAAAAATAATTAATAAAATACAATATTTTTATTCACCAAACAGATGCCTCTGGGTATTCATCCTCGAGGTTATTCCTTTGTACAACACATCCTTCCAGAAGTGTATCGTATCCCCATTACCTACTGTATAGCTAATGGTATGCCTATTCCTTCATAATCCCTTCTGCGAATTCAACATGTAAGAATTGATTACTTCAAAATTCTATAGTTCAGTTCTCCATAAAGATCCGTGTTGTGTGATTTTGCAATGCAAGCTTACATATTGCAACAAGTAGTATGATAATGAATATGAGAGAGCTATGCGAGGAATTGATACACAATACCTGCAGAATACTAAATTCAGACAGTTTATACGGTGGAACTGAACTAGGCTAAGAGCAAATAATTAACAGACTTAAACAAACCAAGGATTAAACTACAAACAAAATAGTGTAGGATCATAACCTTACTTGTTAATTTATTATACGTGCATTATCTGCCTACTTAATTTTAATGACATGGATTATTGTGTTAGGTTTTTATTCAAATGGATATATGTATGCTAATTGAATTTGTCTTACCTATCCACTAGCTATATCCTTATGGATATTGAAATGAGTAAGATGTTCTAGGAATGAACCATTCCAGAACACCTACACCTTGCAAGCATTTTCTATATCTGAAATAAATCAACCATTCATTTGAAGCAATTGATATTGAGCATAGCTATTCGATTCTCTCAATCTAAAGTCCTGTATTTTGTCTTTTTTCTACATCCTCAATCTCAAAATTTTCTTCCAACTCACTTCTTGTGCTGCCAGTGATATCCGCAGTTGCCCATTTCACTCATCCCTCGATAAGTCTTACAACAACAACAACAACAACAACAACTATCCAGTATAGTCTCACAAAGTGGGGTCTGGGGAGGGTAATACGTACACATGCTTTACCCCTACCCGAAAGGGCAGAGAGGCTGAAGAAAAAGAAAGGGAAAAAGAAAAACAAAAGAGCATTAGTGACTCCAGCAGAAATCACATAAATGATTATCTAAACATAAAACCATAAATTAAATGACGTGCAATAATATCGACTAGTAACTACCATAAGGGGGCACAATACACTACGCAAGTCATCTATGGAGAGCCCTACCAAATCCCACCTAGCCCCGGGAATGAAGTACGAAAAGTTCTAGAAGCCCCTATCCTACAACCCTCGATAAGTCTTCTATGAGAAATAATACACGGGAAAAATATTATTGATGTTTTAACTATGTTACACCGAGCCCTATTTATAAGTATACATAATACATAACCTACTCCTATAACATATAGGACTTGGACTAATTATATATATTCATATAACTATCTAACACTCCTCCTCAAGCTGGTGCATATAAATCATATGTACTGAGCTTGTTACATATATAACTAATACGAGGACCAATGAGAGACTTGGTGAAAATGTCTACAAGCGGATCATTCGAGTAACGTATACTTGTTAACTTTTTTGCATTAACCTCACTCTGTCACTTTGATCAGAGTATCTTTTTTCTGACAAAGTGACAATCAATCTTAATGTGTTTAATTTTCTCATAGAACACTGGATTTGATGCAATATGAATATCAACTTGATTATCACAAACAAGTTCTATCTGGCTGATCTTACCTAATTTTAACTCCTTGAGCAACTGCTTGATCCAAATTAGCTCACATGTTACCACAACCATTACTCGATATTCAGCTTCTGCACTAGACCGAGCAACCACATTCTGTTTCTTGTTCTTCCAAGATGCCAAATTACCTCCTACTAAGACACAATGTCCTGGCGTTGAACTTCCATCAGAAGGTGATCTTGCCTAATCAGTATCTGAATATCCAACGATCTGCTCATGGTCTCGATCCTCAAACGATGATCCTTTACTTGGAACTAATTTTATATATCGAAGAATGCGGACAACTGCATCCCAATGACTATCAAAGGGAGAATCCACAAACTGACGCAGAACACTCACAGGAAAGAAAATGTCAAGTCTAGTCATTGTGAGGTAATTTAATTTACCAACCAGCCACCTATATCTTGCGGATTTCTGAACGGCTCCCCTTGTCCTTGCCAGAAGTTTAGAATTCGGATCCATTGGAGTGTTAACAGGTCTTCAACCTATTATTCCTGTCTCTCTCGAGAATGTCTTAGGCATACTTCCGTTATGAGATCACAATACCTGAGCTAGACTAAGCGACCTCAATACTAGAAAATACTTTAGTCTGCCCAGATCTGTAGCCTGAAAGTGCTGAAAGAGATGTTGCTTCAGCTTGGTAATACTTTCTTGACCATTGCTGGTAATAACAATATCGTCAACATAAATAACCAGAAAAATATAGAGAGTTGAAACGGAATGCCGATAAAACACAGAGTGATTAGCTTCACTACGAGTCATGCCAAACTCCTGGATAACTGTGTGAACTTACCAAACCAGGCTCGAGAAGACTGCTTTAGACCATAAAGTGACTGGCGCAAGCGACATACAAGACCACTTCACTCCTCTTGAGCAACAGAACCAAGTGGTTGCTCCATATAAACTTTATCCTCGAGGTCACCGTGAAGAAAAACATTTTTAATGTCCACCTAATAGAGAGGCCAATAGCGAACAATAGCCATGGGAGAGAAGTATCATAGTAATCGAGCCCAAATATCTGAGTATATCCTTTGGCAACAAGACGGGCCTTAAGTCTATCAACCTGGCCATCCGGACCAACTTTGACTGCATAAACCCGACGACAACCAACAATAGATTTACCTGAAGGAAGAGGAACAGTCTCCCTAATACCACTCGTATGTAAAACAGACATCTCGTCACTCGCCATCCTGGATGAGATAGTGTTTCACCTGTAGAGTTAGGGATGAAACATATGACAAAGAAAGAACAAAAGCATAATGCAGTGATAACAGATGACGATAACTTAAACCGACATAATGTGGGTTAGGATTAAGTGTGGATCGTATACATTTTCGAAATGCACAAGTCCACAGTAGGAGTAGGGTCAGGTGCAGGACGTGAATCAGCTGGGCCTGATGCTGGAAGCGGATGATGACGATAAGTCAAGAGTGGTGTTCCTATGGCTGGGGATCTAGGAGGAGCCCACTAGATTCCTCAACGGTTGTGGTTGAGAATGTAGGAGGAGCTATAAGTGGTGGGGTTGGAGCTAGAGCTAGAGCTAGAGCAAGAGTTGGGGCATTAGGTGATGGAGCTGAGGAGGAAGGTGAAGGGGAAATAGTAATTGAATCTCCAAAAGATGAAACTGGTAGCACCTCAGAAATGTCTAAATGTCCACCTAGGTATGTGGAGTGTGGATGAGTTTCAAAGAAGGTTACATCAGCAGACATAAGGCACCGTTGGAGGCCAGGTGAGTAGCATCGATACCCCTTTTGCGTTCTCGAGTAACCTAGAAATACACTCTTAAGAGCTCCGGGAGCTAACTTATCTTTTCCTAGAGTAAGGTTATAAATAAAACATGTGCTCCTATAGACACGAGGTGGAAGAGAGAACAAGGGTGAGTGAGGAAATAACACAAAGAATGGAACTTGATTCTGGATAGTTGAGGATGACATACGATTAATAAGATAACTAGGTGTGAGAACTGCATCCTCCCAAAAAACGCAATGGAACCTGAGATTGTATCAGTAGGGTACGAGCAGTCTCTATGACATGCCTATTCATCCTTTCCACTACCCCATTTTGTTAGAGATGTGTATGGACTAGATGTTTGATGAATGATCTCATAAGAGTTCATAAACTGCTGAAATGGAGAAGACAAATACTCTAGGGCATTATCACTACGGAATATGCGGATAGAAACCCCCAAATTGATTTTTGGATTTCAGCGTGGAAGCTTTGAAAATAGAAAATAACTCAGATCGATTTTTCATCAAGAATATCCAAGTGCACCTGGAATAATCAACAATGAAACTAGCAAATTAGCAGAATCCCAAGATAAAATTGACCCGACTAGGACCCCAAACATCTGAATGGACTAAAGTGATATGTGACTCTGCTCAATTATCACGATGCCGAGGGAAATGGGAGCGACTATGCTTATTGAGCTGGCATGACTCACACTCTAGAGTAACAAGTGAGATAAACCAGGTAGTATTTTCCGAAATTTTGATAAACTGGGATGTCACAACCATTTATGTAATAAATCTGGTGAATCAGTAGCAGAACAAGCTGTTGATGTGGGTTCATGTGATTTAGTAAGGATAAGGCAATAAAGTCCATTTGATTCACGTCCGATACTAATGATCCGTACCGTACTGCGTTTCGATATAAAAACAAGGTCATCAAGAAATAAAACAGAACATTTAAGTGACTTGGCTAAGCGACTCACCGATATGAGATTTGTGATAAGGCACGGGAGAAAATATGATATATTGATATTGTGTGTTCAATACAATACAAAAGGTCCTTATTTATAGCTATACTATACAAGGACATACTACTCCTATTCCAATGTGGGACAAGACTACATTATGTAAATATCTAACACTCCCCCTCAAGCCGATGCATACACATCATATGTACCGAGCTTGTTACACATGTAACTAATACGAGAACCAGTAAGAGACTTAGCGAAAATATCTGCTAGTTGATCATTCGACTTTACAAACTTTGTAACAATATCTCCTGAAAGTATTTTTTCTCTGACGAAGTGACAGTCAATCTCAATGTGTTTAGTCCTCTCATGGAACACCGGATTTGACGCAATATGAATAGCAGCTTGGTTGTCACACACTAGTTCCATCCTGCTGATTTCTCTGAACTTTAACTCATTGAGCAACTGTTTGACCCAAACTAACTCACACGTTGCCATAGCCATGGCCCGATATTCTGCTTCGGCGCTAGATCGAATAACTACATTTTATTTCTTGCTCTTCCACGAGACCAAATTACCTCCTACTAGAACAGAATATCCAGATGTAGATCGTCTATCAGAAGGTGATCCTGCCCAATCAACATCTGTGTACTGAACAATCTGCACGTGGCCTCGATCCTCGAATAACAATCCTTTGCCTGGAGCTGACTTTATATACCGAAGAATAAGAACACCTGCATCCTAGTGACTATCACAGGGAGAATCCATAAACTGACTTACAACACTCACCGGAAAAGAAATGGCAGGTCTAGTCAGTGTGAGGTAATTCAATTTTTCAACCAACCTCCTATATCTCGTAGGGTCTCTAAGAGGGTCCCCCTGTCCAGGCAAAAGCTTAGCATTCGGATCCATAGGAGAGTCACTAGGTCTGCAACCCATCATTCCGGTCTCCTCAAGAATGTCTAAGGCATACTTCCGCTGTGAAATTACTATACCTGAGCTAGATTGAGCGACCTCAATACCTAGAAAATACTTCAGTCTGCTCAGATCCTTACTCTGGAAGTGCTGAAAGAGATGTTGCTTCAGAGTAGTAATACCATCCTGATCGTTGCCAGTAATAACAATATCATCAACATAAACCACCAGATAAATACACAGATTTGGAGCAGAATGCTGATAAAACACAGAGTGATCAGCCTCACTACGCGTCATCCCAAACTCCTGAACAATTGTGTTGAACTTACCAAACCATGCTCGAGGGGATTGTTTCAAACCATATAGTGACCTGCGCAATCTGCATACACAACCACTAAACTCCCCCTGAGTAACAAAACCAGGTGGTTGCTCCATATAAACTTCCTTGTCAAGATCACCGTGGAGAAAAGCATTCTTAATGTCTAACTGATAAAGAGGCCAATGACGTACAACAGCCACAAACAAAAAAAGACGAACAGATGCTACTTTAGCCACGGGAGAGAAAGTATCACTATAATCAAGCCCAAAAATCTGAGTATATCCTTTTGCAACAAGACGGGCCTTAAGCCGATCAACCCGGCCATCCGGGCCGACTTTGACTGCATAAACCCAACGACAACCAACAGTAGACTTACCTGCAGGAAGAGGAACAAGCTCCCAAGTGCCACTCACATGTAAAGCAGACATCTCATCAATCATAGCCTGTCGCCATCCAGGATGAGATAGTGCCTCACTGTAGACTTAGGAATAGAAACAGCGGACAAAGAAGATATAAAAGCATAATGAGGTGACGACAAACGATGATAACTTAGACCTACATAGTTGGGATTAGGATTAAGTGTGGGCCGTACACCTTTGCGAAGTGCAATTGGTTGACTAAGAGGAGACAAATCCGCAATAGGTGCAGAATTTGATGCGGGACGTGAATCACCTGGGCTTGATGCTGGATGTGGACGGCGATGATAAGTCAAGAGTGGCGGAGCTGCAGAAGGTTAAACTGGATTATGTGGAGGAATTGGACCTATAGGTGGTGGAACCGGAGCTATAGATGGTGGAACGAGAGCTATAGGTGGTGGAGCTGGAGACGTAGAGGAAGATGGATGGGAGATAGTGACTCAATCTCCAAAAGAAGAGACTGGTAGTACCTCAGAAATATCTAAGTGATTACCTGGACCTGTGAAGTATGATTGGGTTTCAAAGAAGGTAACATCAGCGGACATAAGGTACCGCTGGAGGTCAGGAGAATAACATCGATACCCCTTTTGTGTTCTCGAGAAACCAAGAAATACACACTTAAGAGCACGAGGAGCTAACTTATCTGTTCCTGGAGTAAGGTTATGGACAAAACAAGTGCTTCTAATGACACGAGGTGGAAGAGAGAACAAAGGTAAGTGGGGAAACATAACAGAGAATGGAACTTGGTTCTGGATAGCTGAAGATGGCATACGATTAATAAGATAGCAAGATGTAAGAACTGCATCCCCCTAAAAACACAACGGAGCATGAGATTGTATGAGAAGGGTACGAGCAATTTCAATGAGATGTCTATTCTTTCTTTCAGCTACCCCATTTTGTTGAGATGTGTACGGACAAGATATTTGATGAATAATCCTATGAGATTTCATAAACTGCTGAAATGGGAAAGACAAATACTCTCGGGCATTATTACTACGAAATGTGCGAATAGAAACCCCAAATTAATTTTGAATTTCAGCGTGAAAGGTCTGGAAAATAGAAAACAACTCAGATCAATTTTTTATCAAAAATATCCAGGTGCACCTAGAATAGTCATCAATGAAACTAACAAAGTAGCGGAATCCTAAGGTAGAACTGACCCGACTATGACCCCAAACATCTGAATGGACTAAAGTAAAAGGTGACTCTGCCGATTATCAATCATTGAGGAAAATGAGAGCGAGTATGCTTACCGAGCTGACAAGACTCACACTCTAGAGCTGACAAGACTCACACTCTAGAGATGACAAGTGAGATAAACCAGTACCATTTTCTGAAGTTTTGACAAACTAGGATGTCCCAACCGTTATGTAATAAATCTGGTGAATCAGTAACAGGACAAGTTGTTGAAGGAAGACAAGATGTGAGTCCATGTGATTTAGCAAGGATAAGGTAATAAAGTCCATTTGATTCACGCCCGGTACTAATGATCCGCTCTTACTGCGTTCCTGTATAAAAACATGGTCATCAAGAAATAAAACGGCACATTTAAGTGATTTGGCTAGGCGACTAACAATTATGAGATTAAAAGGACAATTAGGGACATAAAGAACTGAATCTAAAGGTAAGGAAGGAATTGGGCTTGCTTGACCTATTGCAGTTGCCATGGTTTGAGACCTATTGGCCATTGTGACTCTTGGAAGAGATTGAGAATACGAAATAGTAGTGAAAAGAGATTTGTTACCAGAAATATGATACGATGCACCTGAATCAATGACCCAAGACTCTGAGGATGAAGATTGAGAGACACAAGTCACGCTATTACCTGTTTGAACAACGGAAGCTATCTCAGAAGATGTCTTACCTGCTTTTACTGAAAAAACTCAAAATAATCCGCTAAAGAAACCATCCGACTATTTGAAGTATCAGTTCCCATGTTGCTACAATTAATAGTAGTAGGGTTAACTTGAAATAGTGAAAAATTAGTAATTCCTTTGGGAAAACTGAAGAAATCGCTGAGAAAACACTGTTTACAGCAGTAAAACAGAACTATGTTCTGCGCCGGAAAACACTGTTCACGCCAGAAATAATGTAGCTCTCGGAATATTACTGTAGCAGCCGGAAAAAATTCAAAGTGGTCGGAATGAAATAAAAACAGTAGGGTAGGATCGGAATTACCAGACGACCCAACTGTTCTGAAGAAACGTTAAGGAAATGAACTTGCTTGACCTATTCCGGTTGCTACAGTTTGAGACTCATTGGCCATTGTGACCGTTGGAAGAGATTGAAAATAGGAAATAGTAGTGAAAGCAGATTTATTACTAGAAATATAATCAGAAGCTCCTGAATCAATAACCCAATCACTGGGAGAAGATGATTGCGAGACACAAATAACTCTATTACCTAGTTGGACATAAGTAGCACTCTCAAAAGATGTCTGTTTACATGCTTTGTACCGAAGAAACTCTATATTTTCCGATAAAGAAACCATCTTGATTGGATTCAATGCATTGGATCCAACGGATTGTGAGTCAAAGGCTTCTATAATGTTCACGCCGGAAAAATCAGAAAATTTTGTTGAAATCACTGTTCACCTCGGAAAAATATAAATGTGGTCGGAATTTGGTTTAAATAGGATGGGTAAGCTCAAAATTGCAAGGTGATCACACTGTCCTACAACAAGTTTTTCAAAATCTATCCGGAACAGGCCTCACGCGCCGGCGCAGGGGACATACTCGCCGCCGGAAGCAGATATTTCGACAGGCGCGTGAATGGGTATTTTCCGAAGATTTTTTCTGGGGTTTGGTCGCTTCTCTCTTGGGAACCTTGTGGTGTTGTTGGATTTTGCACAATACCAAGGAAAAAGAAGGGAACACATATCAGGCCTAAAAAGGTCGCCGGAATTGAAGCATGGCGACTGTTTTTGGTTGGGTTTTCTTTCCCGAATGTTTTCACTGCCGCTCTGATACCATGTGAGAAATAATACACTGGAAAAATGTTATTGATGTTTTAACCATGTTATACTGAGCCCTATTTATAAGTATACATAATACATAACTTGCTCCTATTACATACGGGACTAAGACTAATTTTATATATTTTTATATATATATATATATATATATATATATATATATATATATATATATATACACATAATTATCTAACATCTTCTTCCTCCGACTGTGTAGTTTTCTGATAATTTTAGCCTTCGATATAATGCTGGCAATACTGAAATTCGAAAGTCAACGTAATAAGTTTGGTTTTTTAATCCAGTACTATATTTGATAACATGAAGGGGAGGGAGAAATTCATTGATTTACTCCACTGAAATATTTATCATTTATGCCCGATTTTTTTCTATGGCTGGATAGGTAGTAAATATAATTCCTCCTTATTCAATGTTGAAGGGGCTGAAAAAGCCGCATCTTTAGTTATCTTTCTCCCTTATTTTCTCCTTAGCAAACAAGGGAAATAACTATTACCCTACTTTTTTCTTTCTCTCCACCTGTCCTCATTCTTTTCGCCCCAACCAGAACGAACTGACTTTATTTATGTTTTTGAAGGACGCTCCGTCAAATGTTTGAATCATATAGCAATTTAGACAAGGAACTTGCATGGCATTTATTCCGCCAAATTGTAGAAGGCTTGGCACATATCCATGGACAAGGCATTATTCATCGTGACTTGACACCTAATAATATATTTTTTGATGCTCGCAATGACATTAAAATCGGGGATTTTGGTCTAGGTAAGAATTTGCTTCATATTCTTAACTTGTAAAAGTGTTTCTCTTTTGTCTTTACTGAGGTCTTTATCTTTTGCTTTCATGTTATATATGGCAATGGTTGAAGCATCTATCCTCTTTAATCAAGAAACAAAAGGAATTTCCTAAAGCAGTGCATTACAGAACTAGAAATATGATACAAGGATTAAGCGGATATTTTTAATCACTGAGCAACCCGATAATATATTATCACTTTTCATTGGCACCAGATAATACACTTACAATCATGTCTTATGTAAGATTGACTGGGAAATAAAACTTTTCTCTGGGAAACTCTTACTGTCCAAGCTGAAGAGGCCAAAAGGACTGATAGAAATTTGTGTGCAAACATCTGAGTAAAATGAAGAATGTCCAGGTTTTGTTTTTGTTCTTTATTCTCAGATCCCAAGGGCAAAGCCTGAAATTTTCTAGAATATAAGGCATTGGGAGCTTTGCACTTTATACATGTTCACATATGATAATAAATGGATGTAAAGCTACTTTTCGATCACTGGGAGATACAACTAACTTTTCTCCTAATTCAAAAATCCATGTTTGAACATGGAATATATTTTTCCTTCAGTGTCCTGGTTATCTTTTGCCATGTATAGAGGGTGTTTGAACATGGATGTAAAGCTACTTTTCAATCACTGGGAGATACAACTAACTTTTCTCCTAATTCAAAAATCCATGTTTGAACATAGAATATATTTTTTCCTACAGTGTCCTGGTTATCTTTTGCCATGTATAGCGGGTGTCTTTTATGTTCAGTATGTAAGATAAATTAACGATGTCTCTATTGTTTTAATTTATATTCTGGATTATTTTGTGAACGGGCTGCATGAATGTGGGATGCTTTCCTCTGTTTGGCCTGGTTGAAGGAACCTGAATTTAAACATATGGCGTATTTATAATTGAAAATTTCAGCCAAATTCTTGAAACTAGAGCAGCTGGACCAGGATGTAGATGCTGCCGAGATGATAGGAATTTCTGTTGATGGAACTGGCCAAGTTGGTACATATTTCTATACTGCACCTGAAATAGAACAAAGGTGGCCCAAGATCAATGAGAAGGTAGCATTTTGTTACTTTCAGTGTTTTGCTTGATCACAACAAAAAGTTCTATGCTAGTTTGATTCTGACTCCATAGTCCTCAGGCTGATATGTACAGCTTAGGAGTTGTTTTCTTCGAGTTGTGGCATCCTTTTGACACTGCAATGGAGCGACATATTGTTCTTTCTGATTTAAAACAAAAAGGAGAGGTTCCTCCTGCTTGGGCTGCCGAATTTCCAGAGCAGGCATCCTTGTTAAGGCGCTTAATGACCCCAAGTCCGTCTGACCGTCCATCAGCCGTCGAACTTCTTCAAAATGACTTTCCTCCTCTAATGGAGTATGAGATGTTGGATAGTAAGTAGTTGAGATATCTAGTTATAACTGTTTTATTTCCACCCCCTATGACTGTTTGCTAAGTAAATAGAGTTCAGACCTGGAATCAGATAAAACAAAGGAACAGCGGAGTTATGCTATGCTATTGTTTAAGGTGATATCCCTTGGCTTGCTTTTTGTAAGTACTCTAGGAGTTGCAGTAGAAATGATTGGAGATTGTCTGTAAAGTGGGAGTGAAATGACAAGTGTTTTGGAAGACAAGAAATTAATCTAATTAATGCAAACTTAGCTAAAGATAGGGCATAGTGAAAGAAAACAACCAATATATGTGATACCTTCTAGTTGGGAATAGGTTTTAGACTTGTTAGAGAACTTCTAATCTTATCATTTTTATTATTACTATTTTATATATATAGATATACTCAACTTCTTTTTCACTTTTTTGTATGATACTGATACAAGTTGAGCTTAAAGAAAGAAGTGAGGATTCATACAACCGACCACAACTTGTTTGGGACTGACGCATAGTTGTTGTTGCTTAACAGTCTAAGCACATTGAGCTTAAAAAAGGCGATTGAAAGTATTTTTAGACTGCTTAAATACCGTATGAGCATTAGAAGGGGAATACTAATTGATGTTCGTAATTGTATCAATCAATTCCTATTCAATTATTATCTTTCTCTACGTGTGTCCTGCTATACTATCTGTTTGAGATTTAGCCTGTAAAGCTATTAGGATAAGGCATGATCAGTTATATTTTTATTTATTTATTTTTAACTCAGTTACACTTTGTGGCCAGTTTTATATGTTCTTATTATGAAGTCCAGGTTTCCCGTATTTCCAGCTTTCACTTTTTTTTTTCCTTTTAAGTTGATCCAAAACTGTTTCTGTATAGACCACGGACTGGGTTAAAACTCTCCTTGGTTTAGTAGGTTGCTATCTTTGTTGAGTAAGTTTCTCTTTTCCTGCACTTGCAGATATTCTTAGGACAGTTCACATTTCAGATGACACTGGTGTTTATGATAAAATTGTAAATGCCATTTTCAATGAAGACACTTTAAACACAAAAGGCCATAGCACGAATCTTGAAAGTTCGAAGGTGGTTGGAAGGGATACCTCATGTATTCTGTTCACTGATCTACAGACTGAGAGGCGCGATAATGTCGTCGAGATTTCCACAGAAGTATTCAGACGACATTGTGCAAAGCATTTGGAGATCATACCCATGCGAATGCTTGGTGAATGTCCACAGGAGAATAGGTGTCATCCTACCCATTAACTTGATATAATCTTACCCTTCTGGCCTTCTCTATGTATTTAAATCTTTAAGTTGTCATTTGCTTCTTTTTTTCTCAATTCATTTTTGCTCATTCAGTCGAGAAAAAAGTGCTGTTAAGCTTTTGACTCATGGAGGAGACGTGGTTGAGCTTTGCCATGAACTTCGACTTCCTTTTGTGAAATGGATAATTGCCAATCGGGTACCTTATCAGCTCTCTGACTGATTTCATAATTTTTGGAACTGTATTCAATAGTTGTTGCTTCTCTTGCCTATGTTCACCTCCCTTAGAAATTGTAGAGGTATTTTTTTTTTTACCTTGAAAGTCTTAATAATTTTGGAAGCAAAGTAGCCTTATAGGCGATATCAACTAGTTGGGGTCAAGGTTTATTTGTTGTTAGTGCACTCACATTAGGTTCAATTATTCCAGGAGCCTTCTTAATTTGATTAGAGACATGTATTGCAGAGTAGGGATAAATCTCCAATTAGAGAATCCCTACTTGTATAGAACACATAATTTTTCTTGAAAAACAAATTATTAAAAGGGCAGCCCAATGCACTAAGCTCCCGCTATGTGCGGGGTCCGGGGAAGGACCGGACCACAAGGGTCTATTGTACGCATATAGCTGTTATGAACTCTTAACCGTATAGATTTAAGTGGAATAGATATAGAGGAGTCATATAGTTGACTCCAACTAGCTTGCATTGAGGCGTATTTTTTGTAGTTGTTGTGAACTCTTAAAACACCGTTTATTATATCTTGACTTGTATATACTCTTGAATTATAATTACTTAGTTTATGGTCACCTTTTTAGGACTGTTCTGTGAATAATGGCAGTTTGAGGTCATCACTAAAATTGTATATTGCGGTTTTTGTTCTTTATTTATGTCACATGTTTTCCCCTGCTCTTGCTTTGAATTGCTTATCATCTGTCTTATTTTTGTGCTTCATGCAGGTTAAGCATTAAATACATTTGTTTATGATTTGCTTTCTGATGCTTTATGACAAGAGGGGTTGTTCTGATGGTAAATAACCCCCACTTCCAACCGAGAGGTTGTGAGTTCGAGTCTCCCCAAGAGCAAGGTGGGAAGTTCTTGGAGGGAAGGATGCCGGGGGTCTATTTGGAAACAGCCTCTCTACCCCAGGGTAGGGGTAAGGTCTGC
>MU746729.1:72803-112497 GCA_026770625.1 Nicotiana glauca
GGTACATATGATTTATATGCACCAGCTTGAGGGGGAGTGTTAGAATACTAATGTAAATAGGAGTAAATAAATAACCCTAATCCAATATATATTAGGAGTAGGACATGTTGTGCGTGTATATATAGGGCTTATTGTAACATACGAATTAGATCAATAATATATTTTCTCCCGTGCTTTCTCACATAGGTCGCTCAGTCGTGCCCAGGTATTGTGATCTCACAACGGAAGCATGCCTTAGACAATCTCAATGAGACAGGAATGATAGACTGTAGACCTGTTGACGCTCCAATGGATTCGAATTTTGAAGTTCTGCCAGGACAGGGAGAGCCGCTTAGCGATCCTGTAAGATATAGACGGCTCATTGGTAAATTAAATTACCTCACAATGACTAGACCTGACATCTGTGAGTGTTGTAGGTTAGTTTAGTGATTGTCCGGTGATAGTCATTGGGATGCAATTGTCAGCATTCTTCCGTATGTAAAGTTAGCTCTAGGCAAAAGGGTTATTGGTTGAGGATCGAGGCCTTGAGCAGATCATTGGATACTCAGTTGCTGATTGGGCAGGATCGCCTTCTGATAGGATATTGTGTTTTTGTATGAGGTAATTTGGTATCGTGGAAGAGCAAGAAACAGAATGTGATTGCTCGGTCTAGTGCAAAAGCAGAATATCGAGCATTGACTATGGCAACATGTGAGTTAGTTTGGATCAAACGGCTGCTCAAGGAGTTGAAATTTAATGAAATCTGCCAGATGGAACTTGTGCGTGATAATCAAGCTGCCCTTCATATTGCATTAAATTCGGTATTCCATGAAAGAACTAAACACATTGAGATTGACTGTCACTTCGTCAGTGAAAAGATACTCTCACGAGATATTACTACAAAGTTTGTGAAGTCGAATGATCAAATTGCAGATATTTTTGCCAAGTCCCTCACTGATTGTCATATTAGTTACATATGTAACAAGCTCGGTACATATGATTTGCATGCACCAGCTTGAGGGGGAGTGTTAGTATATGTATATGTGTAATTAGTCCTAATCCATATGTAGTAGGAGTAGATGTATTATATATAGCACTCATTGTATCATTGTTAATATATTAATAATATTTCCCGTGGTTTCTCACAATTTCATTTACTCATTTCAATGTTTTTTCTGTGTAGATATATTTAAGAAAGGATGACCATCTTGGATCACTAATGGAAGGAACATTGCTTGCGGTAGGTGGTCGATACGACTACCTGCTCCACCAAAGTGGGGATTCGGAATGTGTAAGTAGGCTTTTGGAAAGTTTTATCTCATCATTTTTTCTCTCTACATTTTCCTTGGTCTTATACAACACATTAACTTATATGTGTATTCTTTTTTTTGGATAATGGTGAACTCATTTGTTTATATCTCTGTGCTGGACTTGTGTTCTGTCATAATTGGGCGCAGAGATTTTTTTTTCCTTTTCTATTGGACAAATGCTGCATGTCTACATATATTAGGTACATCCTGTAACCGGCCATCCTTGTTCATAGTGGTTGGGGAGTTCTCTCTGAACTACTAGATCAAGGGTTCAAGGTTGGTAGACAATCTCAAAAAAGTTAGGCACATCATGTAGTTTTGGTATAACAACGTAATTGGATTTTGCTCTTTTCCCTAGTTTTTTTGTAATCATGAACTGGTACTTGGTTTTCTTGTTGGTGGATTTATTGCTAAATATAAGACATGAATAGAATAACAATCTCTAAATATTGATTACAACGCGAAAGCAAACTTCACAAACCAAGACTAGGTAGTACAAGTCGTGAGCTTTTAAAATTACCTTATACAAACGCAGTCTGAATATCAGATATAACTAAAGATAAAGAAAGACACTCCAAGTCACCATTGAACTAAATAGCTGACTCACTGTTGGAACAGGAATCACCATCCAATGCTCACTCATGAACTCGGCTGAAGCTTGAATCCATATCTGAACACACGTTGCAGATGTGTAGGGTGAGTATTGGGAGTACTGAAGGTAGTGGGGAGAGTCAATATGGAAGATACTCGAAACTTGTGCAATAAATAATAATAATAATAATAATAATAAGGATAATCAATGCACAGATAAAGCACAACAACAACAACAACGATTCGGATAAGGGTCAAATATATCCCTCTACTATTAAAAATAGTTTAAATATATCCTCCGTTATACTATTCGTTCAATTTTACCCCTACCGTCATACTATTGCTCTAATTTGCCCCTAATTTAAACGGAGGGACACGTGGCAAACTTAGAATCAAATAACCCGCTTACAATTTTAATACCCGATTTCTTAACCCACCCATTAATTTAATCCATAACCGACCCGTTAAATCTCTTTATTTTTATTTTCCTTTCATTTTCTTTCTTTCTTCCTTTATACCCTTCTCTTTCTTCTTTATCAAAACACCCTGCCACCTCCTTCACCCGAGCTTACACCCAATTCAAATCCAATTTCGAGTCCAAATGCCTCCAAAATATAACTGTAAATGCATCAAACTTTCCAGCCTTGAAATTGCATATCCTTCACAAAATCCCGTATTTTAGCATCTAAAACTCTCTTTTACACACATATACGCTTAAATTAGAACATTAAAAATGAAACATTCCTATACAGCATTCCATCAAACACCTTCAGGGAATCTTGAAAAATCCCACATTTGCTATTCATAGACATAAAAGAACCAGCAACATCAATATCCAAAAAATCTTTTTTCACACAACTCCCATGAACAATTTTCACAGAAACAATCTCCCCTAATTCACCCAAACTTTTACTATACTCGACAAGGTAAACTCATTAGGGGTGATGTTACTTTTACATATTTGATTGAAAAACTTCAAACTTTTCTTAAAGAACATATTTTTAGTATAACCATTAATCATAATGTTCCAAAGATACTGACTTTTGTGTTCAGTAGAGTCAAAAACAAATTAAGAGTCAACTGGGTTTTGCTTACAAAGTATGAAGAGATGAGTTTGGTTGCGCTATAGCAGAATCTTGGTCAAGTCCATGATGAAGGATATGGGATGACATTGTTGGGCATGTTTGAGAGATTGAGATCTTTTTGAAAGCTGTAGCTAAGTCAAGGAAATTGGCAGTCGAAGAAAAAGAAAGCGTATGATATGGTACAAATACTTGGGTCGGGTAATAGGTAGGATAATGGGTGGATTTTTAATTAGAATAAATTGGGGGTGTATCTTCTTTTTTCCAAAGCTGCCACGTGGCATTCTATCAAAATTAGGGGTAAATAAGTGCCAATAGTATAACGGTAGGGATTTAATTGAACGAATAGTATAACGGAGGGTATATTTAAACTATTTTTAATAGTAGAGGGATATATTTGACCCTTCTCCGTAATAACAATAATAATAATAATTCGCACCTAACTACCGGTCTTACATGTACCACATATAATCAATGCACAGATAAAGCATACATAGTATGCACAATTTAACATGTGATAGAGTACATGATATCTTATCTAATCAAGTCCAATGCATGTGTCGGATGCACCTAAGTAGTTATTCTAGAGACCGGAGTTAGAGAGCCATTGGTTATTCTGGCATAATTTCTTTTTGAGACATTGAGAGTTGTTTTTGTGAGAATGCACGAGAGAAAAATCTATTATTCATATTCTATGTTACAATGAGCCCCATTTATATGTATACATAACACATAACCTACTCCTTATATAAGGGAGTAGGACTAATTGCATATATTCACATAACTATTCTAACAGTTTTGAAAGCCCTTAAAAGAGCCTGTCATGTATCTATTCGTGCCATAATCAATAATCCAAGAATTAGTTGAACATTAAAGGGAATACCTTATTGCACATAATTGGATGTTGCATAGAAGGATAGTCGAATTTGGTCAGGAGTTGGTGAAGATGCTAAATTTTATCTGAAGACAGTTTCTCCATAAGTAGATTCCCTGGATGTCTCCACAAATCTGCAGTATTAGGCAGACCTCTTGATGAAGCTACTTATTCTCTGTTGGCCTACCATGTAGCTCCCAACATGTCTCCTTTGTATACTTTGGCTTTCCACAACAATCGCATTGCAAGTGATCTTTATTAGAAGTGATTGCCCTTACTTGCTCATGAGATACAATTAACCTAGATTTCTCGATTAGAGTCGAATAAACCATGACATCAGGTCGGCTCTCTGTATGTTGGATATAGGAGCATGTATTCTCAAGAGAAGGTAGAATTTACCAAGAACATTAACCCTAATCTGATCATACTCTTGGTTCAAACTAGCTAGAAAATTATAGACCCTTTCCTTTCCAATAAATTTTTAAAAAAGAACTGCATCATTAGTACACTTTGCTTGGAGGTCTTGATAGTAGTCTATCTCCTACCATAACCCACTTAATTCGCACTAATAATCAATGGTAGTCAACTTACCTTGAATCTAGAGATTAATCTGCTTGAATATGTGATAGTCAACTCACTTTGAATCTAGAGAACTGCATTATTAGTACATTTTGTTTGGGCATCATTTGCTTTACGAGATTACTTGCACTTACTTGAATTTCAAATTTTTTATCAGTGACAAGCAATAAATACTGTTTAGTAATTAGAGGGTGCATTGTATTTAAAAGTCATTTCAGTGCTCCAGTAATATAACCAAACAATTTCTCGTTTTAATAAAAAACAAACAAGATCTTGATCAAGCAAAATACGTACCGGCCCATCTGGTTTTACAAAACTGATGTGTGAAAGAGAAGTATCATCTATTGCCTTTGTGTTCCCATAGTTTGAACAAATAATAGTCTTTTTTTTTTTTCAAGAATCTGAAGAAACACCTTTCACACCCGAATTTCATAGAAGTAAAAGAAACAACAAATCTCTCGCTGAAAAGGAATTTGACATGCTGTAATCCTACTTCTGGTGCTCGGAAATTGTTCGAATATAAATTGGTAGGCGCGGAATAGGCCAGCAAAACCACAGAGTGAAAATCTCACTTAGAAGGTCGCCGGAGAGTGGTCTACTCGCTGACACGTGAGACTTACCCCTTGCCCGATTTGGGGCTATCAGCGGCGCGTGACGGTGCGTGAGACGTCCTTTAACGAAGCTACTTATTTGGGTTTGGTTGTTGTTGCCAGAGGAAGTCTCTGCTAGTATTAGTTTTTTCACACCACCAAGGAAATCGTGTTTTAATGCGTACAACTACCGTGTAGGAGAAAAAATTCGGTCTTTTAAGACAAAAAGGATCTCTAGTGTTATAGCGAGAGAAACCTTTCTTCAAAGGGTAGAAATGATTCTGATATTGTGATACCATGTTGAAGTGTGTAACCATATCATCTAAAAGTTTGAGCTATTAGAGAGCATACTTTTATTTACTTAATTTTGCCCTAACGCTATTTTTTCTCTTAGTTATATATGCTATTGTGTTGAGAGAGGTAAGGATATAATTTCCAATGAACAATCTCATCAGAGTTTGAACAGTTAAAATAGAGAAGATAAATATTTTGGTGTATTATCGCACTACAAAAAGTGCAGATAGAAACCCCAAATTGATTCCTTCAACACGGAAGGTAAGAAAATTGGAAAACAGCTCCGGTCGATTTTCATCAAAGATATCCAAGTGCACCTCGAACGACCAATGAAAATTAACAAAGCAGCAGAAGTCCAAAATAGATCTGACTTTGACTAGGATCCAAATATCTGAATGAACAAAGGAGAAATGAGATATTGCCCGATTATCATGACATCAGTGGATGGGGGAGCGATTATACTTACCGAGCTAACACGGTTTACATTCTAAACTAGACAAGTGAGACACAGCAGATATGACTTTTTGAAGATTTGATTATCTAGGTTGTCCCAATCATCTATGTAATGGATTGGGTAAATCAATAATAGGACAAGCTATGGACGAAGAATAGGTTATGGATGACTAAGGCAGGCTAAGGTAATAAAGTCCATATGATTCAAAGCAAATTGCCAAGTATTCGCCTGTGCTACATTTCTATATGACGAGTTATTGAAGGTCACTAAGCAGTTAAGTTTTTGGGATAAACAATTAATGTTCATGATATTAAAAGGACAATCAGGAACATAAAAAACTGAATTCAACGTTAAGAAGAATGTAGGCTAGCTTGATTTATTCCGGGATGGTTTAAGATCCATTGACCAATGAGATTGTTGGAAGAGATTACAACAACACAACAACAACAATCCAGTATAATCCCACCTAGTGGGATATGGGGAGAGTAGTGTGTACGCAGACCTTACCCCTACCCTAGGATAGCGAGGCTGTTTCCAAATAGACCCCCGGCATTCTTCCCTCTAAGAACTTCCCACCTTGCTATTGGATCCTATTTTGTTTCAATCGAGTATCTGAAATCCTTATGACATATTGTTGGATCACCAAAAGTTTTCACAAATAATCTCCAGAAATAGACAAGCTGTCCCAAGAGAGTACCTCATGAAACTACACCAAATTAGCCAGAAAACTTGGCAGGAAGAGGACTGAACAGTATCGTACCTTAGAGATGACCAGAAATCACCTGGAAGGACTTGAAAATGACCGAACTTGCCGGAAAATGTCGTTGGAAAGTTTTGACTTGTCGGAAAATGCTCAAATCTGGTCTGAAAATTCCGAATAATTGACAGGCAGACTTGTGACCATTAGTCGACCCCTATTGTATGAGGAAAGGGAAGAGAACTCTCGAAAGTTGTTGCTTCTCTGGAATCTAAAGCTCGGTTCACCGGAAAATCTTTAAACCTACATAAGTTGTTGATTCAAAACCGTCAGTTGACCTAGGTAGACTTATACCCTGTTTGGCCAAGCTTCTTGGGCGGCCAGAAGTGCTTTTTTTCCCAAAAGCACTTTTTTTCCCTAACTTGAGGTGTTTGGCAAAGCTTATTTGGGAAAAAAAAGTGCTTTTGGGAAGAAGCAAAAGCAGTTTCAGAGAAGCAGAAAAAAGTAGTTTCTTTCCAAAAGCAGAAGCAGAAGCAGTTTTGACTTTTCTTCTTACCTAAAATACGCCTAACAAAATATAGTATATACTAAAATAACCCTTAAACCTAATACTTATGATATTAATTTATAAATATTTTTTTCTTATTTTTAGGAAAACTTTCTAATATATAGTGACTTTAGGGGTGAATGCTTTTTATTTTTGTTGAAGGAATTTTAATATATTTAAGTTATATTAAAAAAATTAAGTACTTTTTAATTTTATTTTCATATTTTACTTAAATAAAATGATTTTTTTTAATTATTGCATATAATAGCAAAATTTTGAGATTATTTATTTATTTATAATATTAATTATTAAGTAAATCTATTCATGTCCTTATTCGTAATTTGACACTTAAAAGCACTTTCTAAAAAGCTTGGCCAAACACAAATTATTTCTCAAAAGTGCTTTTCAGACTGATTAGCCAAACACAAACTGCTTCTCTCCAAAAGTACTTTTTTCAAAAGCACTTTTGAAAAAAGCACTTCTCAAAATAAGCTGAATTCTCCAGCTTGGCCAAACAGGCTATTAAAGTTGTTGGGAGCAAGCTGGGACGGCTCTCATGTGCCAGCGCATGGTGGAGATCTGAAAGGAATTTTCTAAGCTTTAGTTGGTGCGTGCGCATGTGTGTGTGTTGTGGTGGTGGGGGGGGGGGGNGTGTTGGTTAACGTGCGACACTTGCAGAACCAGACGATCAACAGTACAGTCGCCGAAAAAATGTGCGGTGATGAAATTTGCTTCCCAGACATTAGCTGATATATGCGCAGTGATTAAATCCTCATGCGTGCTCTGATACCATGTGAAAGAATAAAGAACAAAGGAGAGAATATTGAGAGAATGATTTTACTTGATTATTCCCTCAATCTTTTGGGTTTAATTAGCGAATGTAAAGGTTCAAAAATAGGAAATAAAATATTCGGACTTCCTAATTATAAGAAAGGAATCTATCTAACTGATTGATCCTAATTGATACACAATACTATATTCAAAATTCTTAACAGCCTCCAAGGTTTCTTAAGGCTGTTTTGATATTTGGAACTGAGGGAATTCATCATTCTTTCTCTTTCTTTCTATATAATCTGCTTTTTTTCACCCTTCAGCATAAACGGCCTAGACTGGTTTTGATTGTTTCTCAAAAGCAATTCATTAATTGTTCAACATTAGCAAATACATTAACAGTTTAAATAAAGGCATTAAGTTGGCTCTGAGTTGTATATACTCTTTATTCAGATGCTTTTCGTAATGCTCTGGCCTTCTGAATAATTGTGTTGGTGCCACTGATATTTTATTAGGGCGCATGTGACTTTATCAGATCCAGGCGTTGATACTTTCTTCATTCTTCAGCGTCTTATTCCAATTTCATCGGTTGATCCAGGCGTTGATACTTTCTTCATTCTTCAACGTCTTATTCCAATTTCATCGGTTACGGTTGACCGACCATGTAATGAAGAATGTTGTGTCTCCTGTTTTGTGAACCTTTGCTCCAATACTATTCCACTAAATCAAACGAGTTTACTTTGCCAAAGATTGAAAGCTGAGTGTGTTATTTTCTTGTGAAAGGTAAGTTGATTAACATCTTCTGCTGCCAAATTATGTTAAACAGAATAAGCTGGAGGAAGTGGTGTCATCGTAATTTTCCAAACCCTAAGATTTTATTGCTTATTTATTTCTGAGTCATTCTTTTTGTCTGTCTCATTTTGTACTGTCCTGCATGAAATGTTCCAGAAATCAAATCCTCCTGGAGCTGCAGGGAGCAGTCTTGCCTTAGAGACGATTTTGCAACATGCTTCTTCTCTAGAGGTCAGGCCTTACAGGTGCTGTTTTCTCTATCTTTTCATTAATTAGAGATATGACATTGATAGAAGGGGAGACTTGGAGCACGGTAAAGTTTTTTCCCTGTGACCTATAGGTCACGGTTTCGAGTCGTGGAATGCCACTAATTGCTCATTAGGTGGGCTGCCTACATCACACTCTTTGGGTGCGGCCCTTTTCCGGATCCTACGTGAATGCAATATGCTTCGTGCACGAGGCTGCCCCCTAGAGATATGACACTGATACTATTTTGTCTTTACCATAATTAGTGTTAGAGTGCACGCGATGCGCGGATAATTTGATAGAATATTAATCTTATAAAATTATGATCTAATATATCATATTATTTTAGTAAATCTTATTTGTTATTTTATTATTTAATATAATGTGCAGAAATATAACAAAATCTATACAAAGTCAAAGAATAAACAACATATAGTAATCAAATAAATTATTTGTTCTTTATTTATCCTTTATTAAATTAGCAAGTACTTAGTACTATACATTTACTAACGTGATTTTTTATTAACTTGTCAATTGGCTTAATATTTTGATACCACTTCTCTTTTAATATGACATAGATATGTATTTTCTTACTCTAAAAATATTTGTATTTTTTTAAAACTTTTGTTATACCGTTAGAAATTCTTCAACGGTCTAAATTTATGAATAATTTTTTTGAGCGGTTTTTAATAGTCTTTTATTTTTTAATTAATTCAACATAAATATTATAAAATTATCTTTATCCCCCTCTTTTCGTACATTCTTTTCTTCGGTAATATATTAGTTTTCTCATTTGTTTACTGAGATAAGCATTTTATTATTTTTGTAAAAAACCTACCATTATTTTTCATAATTAATAATTTGTGTTATATATATATATATATATATATATATATATATAATATAATATATGTACAATATCCTAATTGTATCTTCGTATTTTTGTTTTCATTATGAATTTATGAGTTCTATTTATTAACTAAAATTTCCTATATGAGAAATTTAATTAGTATATACATTTTTACGCTATCGCTTGATTTTTTTTCTTTTTTAGTATTCTTCCTTTATAACTATTTTCTTATTATGATTTTAGTTATGAGTATAAGTACGACTTTTTCTCATCATAATTCTAATTATAAGTCTTATATTTTTATATTTTTCCACAAATTTATATTTTATTTCTTTTTTGTTTCTTGCTTATCTAATTGTATTATCCATTGCATAATATTATTAAATTGTCATATGAATTTTTAATAAAGTATCTGTTTAATATAATACAATGAATATAATTTTGTATTACTATTAAAATTTATTTGGCTTTATGCTGTATGACTTTCTCATAATAATTTTGATATGTAAATTTACTAATAATATTTTCGAGTATTATTTATTGACTTAATTTTATCAAATAAATTTAAAATGTGGATAGAATCACATTATATCTATTCTCCTCTTTATACATTAGTTTTTGTTCTACAATTTTTTAATATTTTTTTTCATTTAGTGTTTATTTATAATACGAATATGATTATTATAATTTTCTAAATGGATGGTGTTGAATTAGTTCAAAGGTTAAATGGAGAAGTTCTTTTAATACATTAATATATGTCATAAATCTACTGATAATTGTAATAATTATTATTTTTGTATTATTTTCAATAAGAAATTGAATTAAATTTTTCTTCCTGTTTGTACTTAATATATTGGGTATGTTGTCGTCTATACTCAATATGAAAGTTTAATTTTTTTTATTAAGATTACTATATAAGAAGTTAAATTATATCTTTATATATTTTATTTATTTGTTAAAATTGTTGTTTATGTTTTGTCTTTAGTTTTATCTTTTCCATATAGCATATAGCATGACCATATGCATTATTATTATTATTGAAAAATGTTGTCTTCTAAAAAAATAAATTAGTCTTATTATTTTATATATCTCTACATGAAGTTATATATTTGTATATCTTTCTTTTATAAAATAATTTTGAATCTCCAAATTTGTTGAAGTTTTGTCCTAAAATTTAACACTTGTTAAAGTTTTGTTGTTACACTTGGCATTATCACATTGATTTGCGTCTCCTATTCTATATAGATAAATAGGTATTTTTGTTTCTTTACTTTGAAATAATTTTTACTCCAACTTAAAACTACTTGCCTAATTTGAATTGGCAATTTTTAATTTCATTTTTATTTTAAAATAATTTTTTAACTCCAACTTAAAACTACCCCCCCACACCCCAATTTGAATTCGTATTTTTTTTTTAATTTCGTTTTTTATTTTAAAATAATTTTAAAACTACTCCATAATTTGGATTGGTAATTTTATTAATTTATACATTTTATTTTTTTATTATAAAAAATTAAAACTCTTAACTTTTTTGGAGCTTTGTCCTAAAAATCTACATTTATCATCTTATAGTTATGCAACTTGGCATCATATAATTATTTTACTTATAACTATTCCCCAATTTAAATTGGTCGTTTTTATTTTTTCTTATTTTCGTTTTTTTATTGTAAAATAATTTTAAAACTCCAACTTGAAACTACTTCCCAATTTGAATCGGTAATTTTTTTTTTTTAATTATAAATAATTTTAAAACTCCAAATTTTTTGGAGCTTTGTCCTTAAAATTTACATTTGTTATCTTATGGTTATGCCACTTGGATTAATATGGTGGCTTTGCTTCTCCTTTTATTATATATAGATTCCTACTTGCTCACCGTCCAATCATTTACCTAAAGTTAAAGTAATAAACATGCAGATATGACGTTGTCACTAATGTTCTTGTTTGTTCAAGAGGAGGGGGTGGTCTATTAATAGAGCGGATGGAACTATTGGCAGAGCTTTGGGAGGAAAATATCAGGGTTAGCTGTTCAATTACCACACTCTTCTGCTTGAATGTGTTTAGTATCTGAACTATGTTTTGAACATTCCACAGGCTGAATTTGTTCCTCTATGCGATCCAAGCCTCACGGAACAGTATGAATATGCTAATGAGCATGACATTAAATGCCTTGTCATCATCACTGACACTGGTGTATCCCAAAAGGACTCAGTGAAGGTAGGACAACATTTATTACATGCTCACACTACTTTGTCATTTGATGTTCTTTATTAAGTTTTGAGACACCCTAATGCAATCTTTTGGTGAATGCCTCCTTGTAACAATACAATGCAATTCCATTATTGATTATACTTCTCTCTTCTATGGTTGTCTCACACAATGACTGAGGATATTCAGATATGGAGCTGTTGAGAAAAAAATGATGCATCGGAGATAGAACTTATCCTAGGGCACATACTGTTATTTGACGGAAAATCACTGTTCAAGATCTCTCAGCACTTTATGATCTTTACACAATTAGGAGAATTAGTTGTTCTGTGATGCCATCATGTCTAATGAGATGAAATATTCTCCACATGTCATTTGATTATCTTTGACCCATTTGCTGATATTGCTACAGAATGTAAGGATGTTTCTTGTGAAATGACATTCTAAATAATGGAATATTGTGGAACTCCCTATTATTTTCTACTTAGTTGCTTAAGATTTAGCACTATAATGAAGTTTTTGAAAATCATTTCATGTTGGAATTGACTGTCTATTTGGAGAAGGCACTACTTTGCCTTGTGGAGGCAAATAAATTTTCAGAAACTTTATTCTGGGTAACCTTTATAGCTTATGTTTCCACCTCCAAAATGATTTGTTCTTCCTACTGATATGTGACCAGGTCCGACATCTTGAGCTCAAGAAGGAAAAAGAAGTGGAGAGAGGAAACCTCGTCAAGTTTCTACTAGAGGCAATGTCATCTCAGTTTAGAAACCCATCCATCTGGAACTAGGTAACTTGTTTGAAGTATCTCTAGGTTTTTTGTTTTTGTTTTTGTTTTACTTTTTTAAATCTACTAATGGCTTTACTCTGGTTCATATTCCTTTGATCTACTGCCACTTGCAAGTTGCATTTTGATTTGCTGATTTTTCAATTTTGTTGCTCATATTCCTCTGTATCTGTTAGTCTTCTCTTAAAGCCACTAAGCTAGCCTCTTCTGTTGCTGTACATCTGACATTATTCGTGATGAATAAATCTGTTGAAGCAACTGTTACAACTTTGATTAGATTGTAGTAATGTTATTTACATGGAGAAATGATTTAGAGAGACTGTCAGTAAATCTATGATCTTTAATCTGTTGAACTTCAGCTCCCCATTCACATATTTCGGATGAAAGAAGGTCAGGTATGAGCGTGGAAAGTTTTATGTAATATCATTTGAGGGAAGACATATAGTACTAGTCTATTTGGTCATAGATATATCAATTCCTTGAACAATCTGATTCATAGTTGGCTATGTTTCCAATCTGTGTTTGCACCAACTATTCCTGTCATTTAAGCTTTTTCCTGTGTTTTCTCCTACATGTTAGTGACCACATGCAAGAAGCTACACTTAATTAGTTTTTCATGTTCTCAGGCTCTGTTCAAGCTCACATTTCCAGGTAACTGATGGGCTTGTCAGGCCTAGCAAGAGATAAAAGGGAACTATCTGCCTAATGGTCTTCCACACTTTAAGATCAACAGAAATGTTGTGGGAGAGCTGGGGCATCCTTGCCCAATGTGTCAACTCAGATGGTAGATATTACTGAATGACACATTGGAATATGAAGTCAGTTTAACCAAATGACAAGTAGGTGCGAAATGATATTAGTGATTTGTACGGTAATAAATGCAACAGGGATGGAAGAACTAAATGCAAGGCGATATCATTTGTCGTCATACCTGCTGGATGAAGTGAATGCCGTTGCACACTTGAATGGCAGTAGAACTTGAGATTGTTGTTATCCGGAATCCTCTGCATCCTTGAGAGATTGGGCAACTGTTGCACTTGAACCTTGGTTGGCCAGCTACTGGTCTTGCAGTTGCACTGCCCCATGCGCTAGGATGGTAAACTTACGTTTAAAAGGTGTTTCATTATGCACAAGAAGTTCCAGTTGACCAAGGGCTTTTTGGAATCTAAAAGTTGCTGGTAGTTCCCCAGTATCTCTTCTCGATTTTTTTTGCCATTAAAAAAATTAGCTTTTCATTTTCTGTGGCATAAAATAGAGAGTGCTTACTGCAAAATTCTTCTTTAGATTTATGATTGAGATATTTTCGAATATGGAAATCAAATTTTTGTTGTCATGCACTTGATCTGATGATGCTCAGTGAAGGTGTAATTTTGTTGATTGAGTTGTCTAAGGTTCTCTTTTCTTGAGCCGAGGGTCTCCCGGAAACAGCCTCACTACCCTTCCGGGGTAGGGGTAAGGTCTGCGTACATCCTATCCTCCCCAGACCCCACTAGTGGGATTTTACTGGGTATGATGTTGAGTTGTCTAAGGTCATGTTTGGCATCCTTATGTCAACTCATTGCTTCAACATTCTTGAAAACTAACTCTTCATTCCTGGGGTAATTTTCTATGACAAAGATCAACACCAGTAACTGCGTTCATCTACCTAATAACTGCTCGGTGCTTGAAATGTACCTGAGGAGGAATCATGTTGACTTCTTTCCCCCTATTCATGCCAGAATTTGTGTGCTATGCTGCAGCTAAACCACTTAAAGCATCTTCCAACTTGTTTCATGATCCTTCTCAGCAACATTATTGAACGAGCCTACAGTTCACAGTGGGGGCAACCAGACTGGGAAAGAGCCTACAGTAACTTTAAGCTTTTGAGATTGTTACTTTGTTTGTATGGACAATTTTGGTATAACTGAATATATCAAATGATATTTGATTTTTGACGGAACTGTTAAGGATAGCACTAGTTCTGCATGAAGTATTTTTTATCCTCATTCATTGTAAAGGAAAACACTAACTCTCTCATTTTTATTTGAATCATGTCTTGAGGAATATGAATATCACGCATTGCATTAATTGTAGATTATTTTTGGAAGACCAGGATTTGAGGGGCAACGTTGTGTGTTTTCAAGCAAAATCATGAGATCTGCCTAAGTGGGGAAGAAAACAGAAGGCAGTTGTAGGTGCTAGGTGATATGGTTGTACTAGTATGAAGCTATTGCAAATTAACTTTAAATTTCTTAAAGAGCTGTATTTTCTTTCTTCCCCTTTTATGAAGATGGTATAAGATTGAGTATGTGAATGCATACAATTTTGGCTGGCAGAGGGGCAGCGCTATCACCCAACCTTTGGTTTCTAACAGTTGTCCTCTTGGCATTTAACCTCATCCATTGAATTTTCTGACTCACCCCTTATGGTCACTAACTTGAGGCAAGTTTCACAGGAAATTCCCTTACGGGATTAAGAAGCAACGGTTTGTGGTCTTACATGCACTCTCTTCAGGATTCACCATTCTAGCTAGGGGCGAAAAAATGGTTAAAAGAAAACAGTTAATCATCCGTATTATCCACTTAAAAATAAGTTGGATAATGTGCTTTTTAAAAACAGGTCAAATATGGATAAGAATTATATTATCCATTTAAAAAATGGATATCCAAAGGGGAACCAATGGATAACTAATGGGTCTAACTTTTACTTTTGTAAAGCCTCAAATTTGGGTTCCTCAAGTTAGGGAAACTAAGAATTCTCCCAAAAGTGATCACATGCAAGAAGTCATGGATAATATGGCTACCCATATTATTCGCCGGTTAACTCATTTTTTTATCCGCATTAAATCTGGGTTGAATCGGATAATTTATTCAATTTTCATTATCCATTTTTTATCCGGACCATATCCGACCCGCCCTGCACGTTTGCCACTCCTAATTCTAGGCTCTAGCTAAGGGTTACTGCACAACCATATTAGGAGAGGCACCAACTTTAATAACTTAGGCTAAGCTGTGAAGGTACTGTATGCTTTGACTCAACCTTTGGGGGGTCACGATTTTGTCCTCTTAGAATATAGGTGCCTAGACACTTAGATATTTGATCTCGCCTTACACGGCCCTTGACTTTTTCTCCCTTACAATATGGGATTTGCCTAACAGGCTAACACAAGTTTCATATTTTGCTGTACTAATACCACTTGTTCGCCATAGGCCTATTAAGGTATGGTCTAGTTTAGCTCAACCTTGGCGTCCTCGGAATACTGGAAAATTAGAAAATAGGCTCCTTTTAACTCCTGTTATAAGAGCTTAGTTAGTTTTTAAAAAGTTACTAGCATTTAGCCACACCTGTCACACAAGAATTTTTACCCTCCAATTCAAACACGAAACAACTTAAATAATTGGTGTTCGATTTCGAAGTTTAGACAAATGAAACTCCCAACACATTACACTTACAATAACACATTATACTTGAGTTCAAAAATACCCTACTTGTTAAACTTCAATACACAGTGTTGTTTGGAATTTGTAAATTTAAAACTCCAACACTGCTTGCTGGATTTCGAAATTTATCCTTAACTCTGAACTAAGCTCTTCTAATAAGCGAATATTGATATTCGGCTTAAAGTATGTATATTTATATGCATATTGCCTTGCATTTTACTCATGTTTCGTAGATTTCGGATGTGTAGTATAATAATTTATGCTAATTCGTGGATTTTTTATGTGTAGGAGTCATCAGGAGGTAATGTGAGACTAATGTGCATGATTTGAAGCAAAAAAAGAGCAAAACGAAAAATGGGCCAGTGTAGCTAGTGGTGGGCATAAAATCCAAAAAATCGAATTCCGAACTGAATCGAATTAATTTGGTATTTCGGTTCGTTATACGGTATTGGGTTTTTGATATTTCGGTATACCGAAATACGGTATTGCATTCTTACCTCCATTGGCTTTTCCACTAAAATCATTTAAAGATTTCAGTGACTTCTCTGCTTTAAGTTGATGATTTTTACCAGTTAGTTCTTCTATCTCATTCGAAGATGAAGCTACTGCTATTATGGAGCTTCTTGAAGTAAGAATCTAAGGCTCTCAGTTGCTTCTCCTGATTGTTCAATGCAGATTTCACTGTCCAAAATATTCTTCTCTGAGAACTATGTGAAAGCCGGGATTCGAAGAGGTGCATTCTTGTCTTCTCGATCCCTATATACATGATTTATTTTAGGCAAAACTGGCTGTGGAATGCATCCCCTACTATGAACTCTTTCCAATAATACTGTAGTGCACACCATTATATCTTTTTCAGCAATGTACTGGTTCCTTAAGGTAATACATGGTCATTCTTGCTAGGGACCTTAGATATATTTTTGTGAATTGAGAAAATGTCAACCTTTATTGTACACAAACTTTTGCATCCAAAGAATATTTGTATCAGAACCAAATGCACTTTCATTTTGTATGATATCAACGAATTGTATGAACGACAAAGTTTATGGAAGTACACCCCACAATTTACTAAGCCTAAGTGGCTTCTCTACTTCACAAGTAGCTACTTCATTGGCATAAAAGATGCTTTATCAACATGTCAAATCGTCTTCTGCTGATATTATATTGGCTGGTTGATTATCTTTGAATAGTTGAATCAGAGATCTCTTCAAACAGAACTTGGAGATAGTAAAGATTTGGTTTAAACCGAAACCGTACCGAACCAAAATAAGAAATATCGAACCATACCGAAATATTTTGGTACGGTATTTGGTATACACAATTGATAAACCGTATACCGAAATACTGAACTGAATTCTTAAATACCGAACCGAAGTACCGAATGCCCACCCCTAAGTGTAGCGCCCCGCGCTATCCTGGGTGCTGGGTGACAGGAAGCCTCCTATTTCGCACGGGACAAAGTTATTTCAGCCCTACACACTCCCAACTCATATAAAAATAAGTATAAACCTATTTTGGAGGCAGAGACGCAATTTTGATAGCAAAACACAAGCATGAAACATTCGGGAGCAAGGATTCGTAGTTTTTCTTCATCTTTCTTAGTATTTTCAAGACAGCCAGCTTAGAGAGTCGGTGGGAGAGGTCAGACGGGTGAATAATAGGCTAATGACTATTAAATTGGTGGTAGGTGAGTGTACTTTAAATGTCGTTAGAGCGTACGCGCCGCAAGTAGGCTTGGATGAGGAGACTAAAAGGCGCTTTTGGGAGGGGTTGGATGACATCGTACGTAGTATTCCTCCTTCCGAGAGGTTATTTATAGGAGGTGATTTCAATGGTCATATTGGGTCGTCTGCAGGTGGTTATACTGAAGTGCATGACGACTTTGGTTTCGGGGAGCGGAACGAAGGGGGCACTTCACTGTTGGACTTTGCCAAGGTATTCGATCTAGTGATTGCGAACTCTAGTTTTCCGAAGCGGGAGGAACATTTGGTTACTTACAAAAGTTCGGTGGCGAAGACTCAGATTGACTATCTCCTCCTCAGGAGATGCGATAGAAGGTTGTGCGAGGATTGCAAAGTTATCCCAGGTGAGACCCTTGAAAAGCAACATAGGCTTTTGGTGATGGACATTGGTATTATGATAAGGAGGATGAAGAGGTCAGTACGAGGCCGTCCGAGGATTAGGTGGGGCGCCTTGACCAGGGATAAAGCTCATGGGTTGAAAGGAAGGTTATCGGAAATGGAAGCTTGGAGAAGTAGTGGGGACGCAAACACTATGTGGTCGACGACGACTGACTGTATAAGGAAGGAGGCGAGAGAGGTGTTAGGGATATCTTCGGGCCGCACCAGTGGCCACAAAGGAGAGTGGTGGTGGAATGCAGTTGTCCAAAGTAAAGTGGAAGCGAAAAAGGCGGTGTACTTGCGGTTCGTAGGGAGTACTGGAGAGGAGGATAAGAGAGCGAACAAGGAGAGATATAAGGTAGCTAGGAAGGAGGCGAAGATGGCAGTAACGGAGGCTAAGACGGCAGCTTTTGCTCTCCTGTATGAGGAACTTAGGAACAGGAGGGGAGAAGAAGTTATTCCGACTCGCTAAGGTAAGAGAGAGGACAGCTCGGGATCTGGATCAAGTGAGGTGCATAAAAGATGATGATGGCAAAGTTTTGATGGGAGATGACCAGATTAAGAGGAGATGGCAAACCTACTTTCATAAACTTCTAAATGAAGAAGGGGACCAGGATATTGTGCTATGTGAATTGAGGAATGCCGACAGTCCCCATGTATTAAGTTATTGTAGGGACATTGAGTTCGATAAGGTAATGAAGGCAATGTGTAAGATGAGGAGGGCAAGAGCTACCGGGCCAGACGAAATTCCGGTTGAACTATGGAGGTGTGTGGGTAGAACAGGCTTGGAATGGCTTACTGGGTTGTTTAATGTTATATTCAAGACTAATAAGATGCCTGAAGAGTGGAGGTGGAGTACAATGGTTCCGTTGTATAAGAACAAAGGCGATATCCAGAGCTGTAACAACTATAGGGGTATCAAATTACTGAGTCATACCATGAAAGTCTGGGAGAGAGTGATAGAAATGAGAGTGCGAAGGACGGTGTCTATTTCAGATAATCAGTTCGGGTTCATGCCGGGGCGATCTACCACAGAATCTATCCACCTTATTAGGAGGATGGTGGAACAATACAGGGATAAGAAAAAGGACCTCCACATGGTGTTTATCGATCTAGAGAAAGCGTACGACAGGGTCCCTAGGGAGGTCTTATGGAGATGCTTAGAGATGAAAGGGGTCCCGGTAGACTACATTAGGGTAACTAAAGACATGTATGATGGAGCTAAGACCCGGGATAGGACAGTAGGAGGCAACTCTGAACATTTTCCGGTTGTTACGGGATTGCACCAAGGGTCTGCGTTCAGCCCTTTATTATTTGCCCTGGTGATGGATGCCATAACGCATCATATTCAAGGGGAGGTGCCATAGTGCATGCTATTTATTGATGACATAGTCTTAATTGACGAGACACGACGCGGCGTCAACGGGAGGCTAGAGGTTTAGAGACATGCCCTTGAGTCTAAAGGTTTCAGGTTGAGCAGGACGAAGACGGAATACCTCGAGTGCAAATTTCGGACCGAGCCAATAGAAGCAGGAGTGGAAGTGAGGCTTGACTCTCAAGCCATCCCTAAGAGGGGTAGTTTCAAGTACCTTGGGTCAGTTATTTAGGGGATCGGGGAGATCGACGAGGATGTCACACACTGTATAAGGGTGAGATGGATGAAGTGGAGGCTAGCGACGGGAGTCTTGTATGACAAGAAAGTGCCACTGTTGCTAAAAGGTAAGTTTTATAGAGCAGTGGTTAGGCCTGCTATATTGTATGGGACCGAGTGTTGGCCGGTTAAGAACTCACACATCCAGAAGATGCAAGTAGCAGAGATGATGATGTTGAGGTGGATGTGTAGGGCATACAAGGATGGATAAGATTAGGAATGAGGATATTCGAGAGAAGTTGGGGGTGGCCCCCATAGAAGACAAGATGCGGGAAGCAAGACTCAGATGGTTCAGGCACATTCAGAGGAGGAGCACTGATGCACCGGTGAGGAGGTGTGAGCGACTGGCTGTGGTAGGAACGAGGAGAGGTAGAGGGAGACCTAAGAAGTATTTGGGAGAGCTAATCAGGCAGGACATGGCACGACTTAGGATTACTGAGGACATGACCCTTGACAGGGAATTATGGAGGTCGAGCATTAAGGTTGTAGGTTAGGGGGAATTTGTAAATATTTCTGCAGCGCACTAGGGTGAGACTAGCCAGTTAGGAGTTAGTCTTAGGATGCTACTGATCAGCTACTAATGTAGGGCCTTATCTGTTGGTTATTAGTATACCTTCCATCTTTTTCGTATTTTCTATATTTCTTATATTGTTGTTATTTTATTTATTTTATGTTATGTATTTTATGTTATTTTATTAAAATCCTATTGATAGTACTAATATATTGTCTTTGTTGCTCTCTTGAGCCGAGGGTCTCCTGGAAACAGTCTCTCTACCCCTCGGGGTAGGGGTAAGGTCTGCGTACATATTACCTTCCCCAGACCCCACCTATGGGATTATACTAGGTTGTTGTTGTTGTTTCTTAGTATTTTCAACTATTCAACACTTATGAAATTGTTTAACTTTATCATGGGTGGCTAAGAACCTCATTATTCTGGGGTCATGGGTCGTGTTTAACTATTGTAATTTGACGGTTGATTGTACTGCTTGATTCTATTATATTAATTTGTTTTATTCAATATTGCACTTAATTATTCTATTGTGTAGCTAACAATAGAGTACTATCTATGAATTTATAGTTAAACTCGAAAGTGGGATTTATAGATTGCATATAAGATTGAGTAGAGTAACTTCTTAAATCCGGTCATTGGAGAATAGATTCGCGATTATGATAGACATAGTCTAGTTGCCTTACTTGGTTATTCTTGCAAGAATATACATGTGTTCTTGTCAATTTTAATTCTATAGGCATATAGTCTTAGGTTGGCTTGAATAGGCGAGAGAAGCGTTAAAAGAACTTTGCGAGCATAATAAACCCTGCTAATCAACAGATTAGATATGTCAAGTGATTACATCAACCGACTTGCGATCGTATTTTCTTATTTGCTTATTAGTTTCGTAGTAATTTAGTTAATAAAAATTACAATCATTTTCTTCACTACCATTTGAGCAATAAATTTATAAATAGTTTAGATTGGACAATAGTTGAACATAAAATTTTGTGGGAACGATACATCCTCATCACTTTATTACTAATCGACCGTGTATACTTGTGTGCGCTTTTGGACCCAACAAATATAAACAAACTTGACTTCACATTGGTTTTCCCATTGATTTCAGTAGCTATAATAGTTGAATACCAACAACTAAGATTCTGTAACTTAATGCATTACCAAATTCACTACTCGAAGACCAGCATTTAACATTTTGAATTCCTTCTTCTTTGTTTTTCTTTAAATATCGATAATCTTCAAACTTAAAATAATCAGCAATTTGAATCCCTTATGGATAATTCCGATGACTCAACAGCAGTGCGAAATTGGGGTTCTTGTCTTGTGGATCTTCTCTGTAGTTAGGGGAAGTACACACCAAAAAGTGACCCCCTTTGTAGTTCAGAAATACTCTATACATAGATAAAAAAAATTAAATTTTCTGTTAGATCTCTGTTTACCTGGAAAATGGTTTTAACAATTGTATTTGATTTGTGGTTCTAAAAATATGTAATTTGTTCCAATACTAGTCAATAATCATGAAATAACCAATGCAAGTAGTGAGAATACGCTAGCCAAACCAATGTTGATGAAGGACTGGGTCTCGAACCCAATGGAATCAGTAACCTCGGGTCCGATAATAGCAATATATGAAGAACAATAAATAAATAATAATGAGTGGAAAATAATAAAGCTGAAAGACAGTATTGAGCGTGAGAAAAGCAGAAAATGTTCTATTGCGGTAAAAAATGTTATGCCCTCTCTACAAGAATGATTGTGTCCCCTTTATATAGGAGGGGTGAATCCCATTATAGTACAAGTCTAATTATGACAGAGAAATGCTACTGGTAAAGCTGTGTAACAGCCTTGAACGGGCTTGTACTATCTTTGCAGACCTTTTCAGCTCTAACCACGCGTTCTTGAGGTATGCATTTCGGGATCGAACTTCAGTTTTTACTCCGAGCCCCTCGAGATTGGGCTTGACATGCCATAGGGGCCTTGATATCGGCCCCCCCGGTATTGACCGTATACAGATAGTTCCCGTATTTCTTAAAATAAAATGATAAGAAACAATTTGAATTCTTTGACTCTTCGATGTCCCCATCATGATGTCGATCACGTGAGGTTAGTAATTGATGACGTGCAAAAGTCATGCCTGTACGATTCTCGAAAAGCTTTAGGTTGAAAATGGCGGTTGTCCGTCCTTTTACCTTATTCAACACGTATGACTTATCCCTATAAATACCTAAATCCTTCATTCCTTAAACCTTTACCTTTCACAACATCTTTAGATCTTTAGCAACTGTGTTTATACGCTCACTTTTTCCTTGTGTTCATCTCTCAACCAATTTCTTCTTCTCCTTCTGAGATTTTACAGCAACAATGGAAAAAACCTCTGAAACTATTCCCCAAAAGGAGAAAGCCTCTTCGTCATCAAGCTCGTCTAAGAGCAAAACAATAGTACCACCTCGCATTGAGGAGTGTATTCCCGAGCCTTGTGAAACATCTTCTGATTTCCAGGTCGAAAAACCTTCCTCTGTTCCGGGATGATGCGAACCTATGTCTCGATACATTAGCCTAATAACTAAAATTGAGAAAGTGAAGGTTGACTGTCATTGGGGTGAGGCGATGCAAGTAGAGATTCCTTCACGTGAAGAAGACATAACCAAACACAAAGGCAGTTTCCTTAGTGTATACACATATCCTTTAACCTTAGGCCTGGTAGAAGCCTCTTCACCATCAATAGACCCAGTGATTCTCAATTTTTGTAGACAATATCGGGTGACGCTTGGACAAATCTATCCATCATTCTGGCGCATCGTTTATCTGATTAGGTATTTCTCAAATATGGTCGAGCGGATGCCTTTTACCTTGATCGTCTGATTAGACTGTATAGCCCCCGACTTTATCGAGGTGGCCTGATTAAGTTAAAATGTCAATCCCCGAAGGCCTTTTTCACTAGCATCAATGAGGACAAGTTTCGAAGGTGGATGAGCCGCTTTGTCCGAGTCAGGAACTCGGACCTATTCCCTGCTGAGAAAATGTCATTCCCCGAGGAATGGAATATGAATCATAGGTAAACATGTTTCGCTAATCAGATATATTTTCTTGCCTTCGAATTAACTCCTTTCGATGATACAACTATTGAGTGGTACCCCGGTGCTGTCAAGGATCTCTCGGGTTGGTCTGACAACTCGACTCGACCTGCCCATATGTGAAGCGCGTATGGAGCGATCTGGTTAAGACCCGTTGGGAGGCCAAAAACTATGGAGAGTTTTTATTTCTGTCATACTCGATCTCCTTAGAGAAGATATCTCTCAATAGTACTCTCACCCTTTGTGCTTATTCAGGCGTTGGAGAGACCGTTTTGATGAGGGAACCCCCCACCTGGGGAAGCATATACCCCGAAGCCTGCTAAGGAGAAAAAGAGAAAGAAGAAATTACCATTTAAGTCCCCGAAGTCAAAAAAGGATAAAGTTCAAAAGCTCGAGGTCGATCCAGTGACCTTAACTCGGGAAGCGGTCGAAAGTCCTCGTGCCGAGGGCGAAGAGAATGATGACTGCTCACTAGTATTTAGGGAAAGAGGAAGTGTTGTTGCTTCGAAGTCTACTGAAAAGAAGGTGGCCGAACCGGAGGCTGCTGGAACAAAGGCCACCGAGGTGGTCCCAACTCGAGCTGAGGGAATTGTGGAGGGGGGTTCAGATGAAGTCCGCAGGCTGACAAACGACCAAAATACATTGGGTGCCGAAGGGCACTTAGTTTATGAATCCGAGGAAATCCAAAACAAAGCCCCTCGAAGGAGGGAGATGGCCCTAGTTGAACCGCTCGAGGTGATCAATGTAGATGAGTCTCCGCCGGGCCCATCATTCTCTCCTGGGAAAATACGTGATGCCCAAGATATGGAAACTCTCGGCATGGGGGAATCCCTCGTAGAGAATAATATGTTTGAAGGATATTTTGCTGGGGTTGAGGAAGGCCCCGACATCGATGCCTCATCGATTTTTGAAGAAGTTGAGAAGCTTCAAAAACAGGTAATCTTGACTTGATCACTACATTCTGAGTTTCAATTCTTGCTTTTTGACTCATTTCCTTTGCTTTTTAGGCCTTGATGCTCTTCAACCAAGATTTTTCCAAGTCACAAGCTGAGTTGGCTCACTGTGAGGACGAGTTTAGGAAGCTCACTTCTGAGTTGAACGGGATCAAGGCCCTTAATGCCAAAAGGTAGGGGGAGCTAGATGACCTTCGAGCACATTTGGAGAGGATGTCTCGAGAGCGGGCCGATCTCGATGAGTAGGTAATACGACCTTCGTGGGCTTACCTTCTCGCTTTAGTCAATTGAGCGTTTTAACGCCTTAATTTGATTCTTTCAGCTTAAGCAAAAAGATGACCTAATGCGAGAGGAGATTAAAGTCAGAGA
Organism: Nicotiana glauca; assembly: GCA_026770625.1. Classification (NCBI taxonomy): domain Eukaryota; kingdom Viridiplantae; phylum Streptophyta; class Magnoliopsida; order Solanales; family Solanaceae; genus Nicotiana; species Nicotiana glauca. Next base: position 97,549 of record MU746729.1, read on the forward strand.
TACTAAAATCCTTGGGCTGAAGCAGCGCATGGATGAAGTGGCCTCCGATAAAGAAACTCTTCGAGAGAGATGATTTCGGTTGAGCATCAACTCCAAGGGGCAATGAGAGAAAGCCTAAGTACCAACATCTCCATGCTGAATCATTTGTTGAGTTGTCCCAGATTAAGTCCAAGATCAAAGAGCTCATATCTTCATATCGGGATGATACTACCGCTGCAAATACTTAGGCTAAGACAACATCCGCTGAGGCCAAACTCAAACTAGATCGAGCCCTTGACCATGCTCGATGGGAATCTCGAAGGCAGGTTCTCGAGGAGATACATGCAAAGGGTTTCAATTTATCCGCTGAGATTGAGAGAGTGAAGGCCTTAGAGGAAGAATTGGCGGCATTGCTTACTTCCGATGAGGATTCAGCTAGTGGCTCGGAGAGCGCTGAAGATGAAGAAGAAGTCCCCGAGGGGAAAGAAGTCATTGTTGACCGGGGTGTCGAGGGTCAAGATGTCGAATGCGCAGCTCTTGAGGGAGCTTCATCCGACCATGTGACCCGGCCGAAGATTAGGCTTTATTCCTTTTTCTCGGCTCCATGTAGGAGATTTGTAAATATATTTTGCAACCTCGATTATAGGAAAGGATCCATTTGTTTCATCTTTGTATAAATTTCCATATTGCCTTTGTGGTTTAATTTTTGTTGTTTGTCGATAATTAGTCCGATGTGTTGGACTTAGAATACAAACCCCTTAGATTTTTTGTGCTTGATAGGCGAGCAATAATAGGTGACCACTTAGGGTTTGATTTTATAGCTAAGCCTTAGCTCGAGGTTTTCAAGCCCGAATTTAGATGAGGTCTTGAGCACAGTGTGCTTTGGCCTTTGAGTTTTTTTTTTTAGATATCGACCCTTAGGTTTTAAAACATCAGCCCTTAGGCTCTTACAAATTGGCCCTTAGGCTCTTTTTGATTTGGCCCTTAGGCTCTTACAAATCGGCGCTTAGGCTATTTTTAGGTTGGCCCTTAGGCTCTTACAAATCGGCCCTTAGGCTCTTTTTAGGTTGGCCCTTAGGCTCTTACAAATCATCCGTTAGGCTCTTTTTAGGTTGGCCTTTAGGCTCTTACAAATCGGCCCTTAGGCTCTTTTTAGGTTGGGTCAATTCGACCTGCAATATGGCTATATTCTCCCCTATTTTGGCTAAAGACTTTTAAAATTTTGTTATGACTTGGCATGTTTTTGCATCCGTCCGAATTTTCGATGGTTCAAATGGGAACCTTGATTATAAGTCGATATGTGACGATAATCGAGTACCTCGTAATGTTTTCTCGGAGGCTAATTTTTTCTAAGCCTTTACATTGTTCGGAGCTGATATTATCGAAGCTCCTTTGCTTATGCCGAGGGTAGCTTGATTAACCAATTTTTTTGAAGTATTTGAAGTCCTTTAGTTTTATGGCGGCAGTCGGATGTCTCCGAGCTGCGTTAATTCGGTCGTAGCCTTTTAGTTCGACCGTAGTCTTTATGTTTGGCCATAGCCTTTAGTCCCCGGGTGCGGTGACCTTGGCGTTTATATCGAGAGTATGCCTTTTTAGGGGTCTTACAAGTTCAAATATATAGTCTTGGCCTTAATATCGGGGTTATGCCTTTTTAAGGTCATATAAATTTGAGTACGCCTCGTTGAGGTCTTATAAGCTCGGTATTGCCTCATTGAGGTCTTATAAGTTTGGGCATGCCTCGTTGAGGTTTTATAGATTCGATGGTGCCTCACTGCATTCTTACGAACTCGAAGTTGCCTTATTGAGGTCTTACGAATTCGAGTTTTTGATGGCTTCGATGAGCTTACATTTGATGACAGTCCCCGAGTGTTCAAGTATTTTTGTCCCTTGAGTTGTTTTGCGTGAAAGTAGTAAACGTCTTTGAGGCACACTGTGTTTTGACAAGAAGAGAGGATTCTTTTATTACTTGATATATGTGCATATGTTCTTGCCTTCGGAGGCTCTATTGTTCTACATGGACACAGTTCATTCGACCGTTTGGCCCAATATAATATTTTCCTATCGAGGTCCCCTTAAGCGTAACTTGATTTTTTTGAAAAGGCAACCTTCGAGGAGGATGCCCCCCCAGTATTCGAGGCTGATTGAGAAGAATCCTTGAATACTTGTTGAGTTCTCCTTAGGTAGCATATAGATGTTTCGAAGAGGGTATACTGTTAAAACACATATTGAAAATAAGGTTTTAATTTCCGAGATGCACTTATTAATGCAAGAGCTAATCTTTCTAAGTGTGGATACCTGTTTTCAGCATCTCTTAGAGTCCGACTTACGTAATAAACAGGAAATTGCATACCTTTTTCCTTCCCCAACCAACACACCTTTTACCGCTACTTCGAATACGGCTAGATACAAGTACAACATTTTATCTTCCTTCGGGGTGTGGAGCAAAGGCGGGCTCGAGAGATACCGCTTTAATTCCTCTAAAAGCATATTGGCATTCCGGAGTCCACTCAAAGCTATTTTTCTTCTTGAGCAAGGAGAAGAAATGATGACTCCGATCTGGCAATCTTGAGATGAATCGTCTTAAGGCCGCTATCTGCCCGGTCAGCCGTTGTACGACCTTCACATTGTTCACCACTATGATTTCTTCAATGGCCTTGATTTTGTCGGGGTTGATCTCGATCCCCCTATTTGACACCATGAAGCCTAAAATTTGTGCCCGATCCTACTTCGAAGGTACATTTATCTGGGTTGAGCTTCATGTTGTAGCTTCAAAGGATATCGATTGTTTCCTACAAATGAGTCAAATGGTCCTCTACGCGCAAGGACCTAACTAGCATGTCATCAATGTAAACTTCCATAGATTGGCCCACTTGATGTTCGAACATCTTATTAACTAGGCATTGGTACGTAGCTCCTACATTTTTTAGCCCGTAGGGCATTACATTATAACAGTATGTACAATTCTTCATTATGAACGAAGTCTTTTCCCTGTCCTCTAGGTTCATTTGAATTTGATTATACCCGAAGTAGGCATCGAGAAGAGTGAAGATCTCGTGGCCAACTGTGACATCGATCAAGCGATCGATGTTGGCAATGGGAGTGAGTCTTTGGGTCATGCTTTATTCAAAGCTTTATAATCTACGCACATTCTTAATTTATTTTCGTTTTTGGGAACCACTACTACATTAGCCAACCATTCGGGGTATTTTACCTCCCTAATTGGTCCTATTTTGAGGATTTTTGTTACCTCATCCTTGATGAATGTATGTTTTACCTCGGACTGAGGCCTACTTTTTTGCTTCACTGGTTTGAACATTTCGATCTGGAAGATGCCCGATCAAGACGGCTTGTTCGAGTTCTTCGACCATTGATTTTGTTGCATCTGACTCCTCGGGGCAACAAAGGTCCAAGGAGTGAGGAAGTTTTATTCGTCATCTTTGTTTGAATTCTCACAGACCACCTGTTCCTCGGGGGGTCAGCCTATTTCCTGACTCATCCTGGATGGGGAGAGTCGATGTTGGTGCCATGTCATTTACCGCGAATATCTCCTTTGTTGCGTGTTCTTCTCCGTACACCGTTTTTATACCATCTTTTGTTGGGAACTTCATCATCTGATGAAAAGTTGATGGTACCTCCCTCATGTCGTGTATCCACATCCTTCCAAGTAAGGCATTGTACCCCATGTCATATTTGATGACATGAAACTTGGTGTCTTGAACTGTACCGGACACGTTGACTGGGAGGATGATTTTTCCCTTCATTATCTCGCTTGCCATGTTGAATCCATTGAGGACTCGAGAGGTGGGTATGATCCGATCGAGTAGTCCAAGCTGCTCCACCACCTTTGACCTGATTATGTTGGCCGAGCTACCTAGATCCACGAGCGCATATTTAATTTAAACATTATTCAAAAGAAAAGAAATTACCAGTGCATCATTTTGTGGTTGGCGCAAGGCCTCGATGTCTTCTTCTCTAAATGTAAGGGCGTCCTCGAGTATATAGCTTCGAGTTTGCCTTTCTGTTATGATGGACACTTTGGCCTGTTTGAACATAGGTCCTTGTGGGACGTTGGTTCCTCCAACGGTCATGTGAATGGCGAGCTAAGTTTGATCCATTCTTTCCGTTTAAAAGTTGTTCTTGGCTCGATTGCTGAGGAATTCTCGAAGGCGCACTTCGTTGCCGGCCACCTCCTCCCGAAGCTGCTTACAATACTCAATCATATGATCGTGAATGCCATGGTATTCGCACATCAAGTTGGGGTTCCTTCGGGATGGATCTGACTGTGCTGGCTTTGGCCATCTAGTATCCCTGATTCTATCCATGGCTGATACAATGTCTGAGACATCGATGTTGAAGTTGTACTCCGGCAATAGGGGTGCCTCCATTAGCCTCGAATGTCTGTCAAACCCGGTCTCGCTCATAAGTCCCCAGGAATTTTGGCCTCGATCTACTCCTCAATCATTTCGAGGTATATTTTTCCTGGAAATGTCTCTTCGATCTTTAAAGTATGGCTGATACCTTTCTTTTCCTGATCTCGACACCCATTCTGTAGACCTTGGTTCCTTTTCTAGGAGCCTGCTTGGATATACTGAGCCAGAGAGGGCTTCCAATTGGTCATCCTCGACCCTGATCTTCGATTGATATATGTTGTGTACATCTGCCCAAGTCACGGCGGGATACTCAACCAAGTTTGTCTTTAGCTGCTTCAAAGCTATCGAGCTTTGCTCGTTCAAGCCCTGAGTGAAGGCCTGCATTGCCCAGTCATCGGAGACCGATGGTAATTCCATTTGATCCATTTGGAAGCGAGATACAGATTCCCTCAGCATCTCATTCCCCATTTGTTTGATTTTGACGTCAAACTTCCTTATAGAAACCTTGATGGCACCGTCATGTGCCTTCACAAAAGAATCTGCCAACATGGCAGACGAATCTATCGAGTTCGGGGGTAGGTTGCGATACCACATTATGCCCCCCTTGACAGTGTTTATCCAAATTTCTTCAGCAAGACGGATTCAATCTCGTCATCCTTTAAGTCATTCCCTTTTATAGCACAAGTATAAGCGGTAATGTGCTCACTAGGGTTCGTGGTCCCGTTATACTTCGGGATATCGGGTGTTCTGAATTTCTTCGAGATGGGCTTCGGAGCTGCACTTGATGGGAATGATTTCTACACTAGCTTCTTTGAATCTACGGCCTTCAGAATTGGGCGCTCCTGGGATCTAATCGGCCCTCGAGTTATAAGTCTTCACTTTTTTATCGTTAGCGTCTATCTTTTTTTCTCCTGATTCAATCCTTTTGGTGAGGTCCTCGAGCATTTTCATAATACCGGGGTCTGTTGCTGACCCATTGTTACTCGATCTCTCTAGTGCTTGCTCGACTCGAGGAGTCGTTTTCGGTATTGGTGTGCTTGGAGTTTTATGTTGACTTTGTACTTGAGCTATAGGCACTTGTTGTGCTTGTAACATCTCAAAAATGACATAAAGGCTAACTTTCTTTCCTCCTGAGCTGGAGTTCCCTGTGCTTCATGTTGGTTTTTCCCGCGCACACTTTCGTTGGTATAAGAGCTCACATCGACATGCACATCAATATGTGAGCCCATATCGATGGGGTTTCGTGCTGGTGACATCCCAGGGTTTTGCGGTGGTACACCGACATCTGCACCATTCTCTCCATGAAGCCCGATACCATTGTTTTTGTGTGCATTTGCTGAGTTAGACATTTTTTTACCTGAAATCAAAGAATCATGGACAAGAAAAAGTGTGAAAAATAACTTGTGTTTTAGAAAACTAGCACAAAAACAATCACTATTATTTTTAGCCCTACGGTAGCGCCAAAATGTTTACCTGAAAAATGGTTTTAACAATTGTATTTGATTTGTGATTCTAAAAATATGTGATTTGTTCCAATACTAGTCAATGATCGTGAAATAATGACTGCAAGTAGTGAGAATACGGTAGCCAAACCAATGTTGATGAAGGACTGCAGTCTCCAACCCAATGGAATCAGGAACCTCAGGTCCGATAATAGCAATATATGAAGAACAATAAATAAAGAATAATGAGTGGAAAATAATAAAGCTAAAAGACAATATTGAGCGTGAGAAAAGCAGAAAATGTTCTATTGAAATAAAAAATTATTGTTCCCCCTTTATATAGGAGGGGTGAATCTCATCATAGTACAAGTCTAATTATGATAGAGAAATTCTACTTGTACAGCTATGTAACAGCCTTGTACGAGCTTGTACTATCTTTGTAGACCTTATCAGCTCTAACCACGCGTCCATGGAAGTTTTCCCGCCTTTCCATGTTGGTCATCAATTTTATACCGCCTCGTGGTAGGCTGTGATGAGCCTTTGACATGCTTTCTCGAGGTATGCATTTCAGGGTCGAACTTTAGTTTTTACTCGAGCCCCTCGAGATTGGGCTTGACATGCCATAGAGGCCTTGATATTGGGGCCCCGGTATCAATCGCATAGAATCTCTAATTCTCCTGTAATTGTAGTATAATTTGTCAGAGCATCTCCTTGTCAAGGCAGAAGCTACGGGTTCGGGCCATGCCAGTCCCGATGGAAATACTTAGTCGACTTTCTTTACGATATGTCAATGCCCATATGATTTTATCTTCAACTGAGCAACAACTTAGATTTTTCTAGCACTAGGTTCGACCTTAGAAATATCCTATAATAGAATACCAAAATTTTCATCCACAAGTTTAAATCCGAAGAAAAAATCTATCTTAGCACCTCAATTTAAAAACCAATTGAATTTCAAATAGAAACACCAAATAAATCTGGTCATCTACCATGAAAACTTTGAAGGTTATCGAGTACATATATGGACTTTCAAACTCTGGGAATCGTTCAAGGAGTTTCAACTGTAGATTTCAAAGTACATGAATTATTCCTGTAGTTTGAACTCATAAATATTCAAACTCCACTAATCGTTCTTAGAGTTCTTCCGTCTTTTAAGTAGGGGTATTTTCATCCAAAAAAATTCTCACTAAAGAGTGTTATTTTCTCATTACATTTTAAATACTAGCTAAAGTTCCCAAAAAGTGGTTGTGTCAGCCAATATTTACCGCAATACTATACATTTATGCTTTAACTAAATTAGCATCTCAGCCGTTGAATCTGTTGTCTTATTGTTAATAACATAATTAAGTAAATAAAAGTGTGCTCTCTCTAATAACATAAGTTTTTATACACTTTAACATTGTATCATAATCCTTTCATACTTCAATTGTGCTTCAACAGCCTCATCTATGACCCTGTTTCCTTGACCAACCCTTGGCTCGACTATTCCTGCTATGTTAACTTCTAATCGTGATGGTTAGAAGTACGCATGACCTGTGTGATATCGATCTAACTCGATAGAATCCTTTTCCACAATAATCTTCAAATGTCACATGTGTTGGGCCTCCCATTTGTATGGAACGGCATCATCCTGAAAATCGGCTTTGTAATGACTCATTTTGGAGACTCGTGGTATGACTTGTTTTTTACCTACTTGTCTCATGACCCTGATAGGAACATAGGAATGTATTCCCCTTAATCCAATCAACACCAAATGCAGAACATCCCTGGATCTGATGATGAATTCTTTAGTGGGAACCACTCGAATATCCATTGAGCCTTGTCCTCGGTCAAATTACTGAAAAACTGTGACCATTTTGTAACATTCTCTGGATAAATGTCATTCTTTTTGGATGGTGGAAAGCTATGTGATCATTCCATGGTCTCCGTGGAAACTCTTGGCGGTATTGACCCCTCTGGAGATGTTCTAACAACCAAATCTGCAGCAACAAGTTACAACCCTCAAAATGCTTGAATGCTTTCTTGCAAAGATCCAAAGCCCGGAATATTTCTGCTACAATCATCGAAACAATGGTATAGGTTTGTCCCTTAATTCCCTCCATTAAAGCTTTGGTTACCATGGCCAACCTGGTGTGAATTTTGTCCCCTTGGCTTGGAAACACTATCATACCTAGAAAGCAGACAATGAATACAAAAAACCTACGATGATTCCAACACACAAAATTGATGGAGAATTCGTCATGGAAGATACGGTAAGATTTGTTATGTCTGTATCATTCATAGAGGAAGTCGAAGGGTATGTAGGAATTCTTCAGGCATTCCAAGTCGCCATTCTTTCTCAGACCCATCATCTTCAGAAACCCCCTAGTAGTGAATGTTTTTGGTATTAGTAAACTGAGACTATACCATGGTAATCCAGCGAATCCTCCTATTTCCTCCAAAAGAGGAGTCATTTCTATATTGCGAAAACGGAATACAGCCCTTTCTCTGTCCCAGAACATAGTAGCAGCCTCGATCAGTATGTTGTTTGGCTGGATGTCCAATAAAGAGGGTAAGTTTACAAGAACCCTCTTCACGTGATTTTTGTCACTTGGCGAAAGGTTTTCCCACCAATCCAACAATAGCGGTGGTATACTTTGGACCATGCCGAACCTGGGGACTTCATGCCTCATTTTCTGTAAAATGAACATAGTTAGACTCTTGCCCCCTCCAAATTCGACTACTTACACATTAACGATTAGCATGTCGGCATTTATCTCTCTAAATAATGCACATATCGTGGTTGCACCCGTTGGGATTATGGAAATTCCGGTGGACTTTGGAGAAGTTTTTTCTTAGAGGGTTATTATGCAGACAACATATTAACCCATGCTAGGTTTGATCATGATGCATGTACAGTCATTATCAGAGTAAGGTTTCTACAGAAGTCTAGACTGGTACCCTCAAGTGGAAAACTTGAGAGGGAAAGGAACGGAACCGTCGACAGCACCGCTGATTTACTAGTTTCACTGCAAAAAAATCCTTTCTAAATTTAAAGGGTGATTTTAGGAAAAGCGCAGACACTCATCAAGTGCCTCTATGGTATTAGTACGCACAAGTGGAATATGATGTTGATCACGCATTGTGCAAAAAAACTAACACATTGTCAAGTATTTTCACATATTTGAAAATAAATGCAGTATTGAATGAATGTAAAGACATAAAGGAAAGAAAAACATGGAAGAAGTTAGTTTGCGAAATGAAGGAATTGTTATAAAGCAAATAAAGGGGTAAGGGTTGGGGAGAGACATGATATAGAAAAATTGAAAGTTGGGAACAAGTGAACACACATTGTAATTAAATTAAGAGTTGTATATGAGTCCATATAAATGGGATATAGGGGAAAGTATGTGCATGTAGCAATAAAAGAAAACAAGAGCGGGATATTCAAATAATATCAAAATAATAGAAATATGCTTATCGAGAGAGACTAATTTATGAAGATTAAGTTCGTAATGGTAAGAGCCTAAAGATAGTCCCTAGCAGAGTCGTCATGATATTGTGCCCCTTTTTTTCTCGTGAAATCGGGTTTCGATATTTGATGACTCATTTGAGAGAGTGGGGAAAAAGGAATTGGTTAGAGTCGCCACCTAACGGATTAAGGTGCGTTAGGGCACCTAGAGCAGATAACTCATGTTGTACCAGTTTACATCATCAGAGAACGAATAAGGGCTCGAAATTACCTCAAGGGAAAGGTGTTAGGAACCCCTCAAGGTCCACAACGGTGGGTCTCAGTCGAACTTAACTTATGAGTTAGTCTAATAAAGAAGCGAGAGGGTTATTTAATAGGGATGGGGGTCCTAAATTTTTTAGCCTAAAGGTCACCCTGTGCAACATAAATAACACTTCGTAACTCCATCGAGTAGGGGTGTTACTCAAATTATTCAGTAGGAACAGACTATCCTCTCATGCTACCCAATTACTATCTTTAAGTTGATACCTAAAGCGCTCCAATTGATTCTAGTTCGTTTATATGCGTGCACTACCCGTACCTTACCTATAGCCCATGAGGTATTAGGACCTCTATTTGGGATAGTTGTAGACTAAGCCTAGGTTGCTCAAAATGTAAAATACTAGGCGATAAATAAAATATGTTAGGAGTTGCAAGTATAAAGAAAATATGGGTTCATGTTAACCTCCGCACATAAACAGCAAATGTACGTAATTAATTAGCAGGTTTTATTAATCTGCAGAATCCTATAGAGAGGATATCTATGTGAGAAAATAGGCATGCAGTGTTATATAGAAGTAGCTTCATTAAGGCAGGTATTAGGACCTATTATTTTCCTACTGAATATCGTTTGGGTACTTCAGACAGTAATGCATCATGCTTACAGAATCCAAAATTATTATTAAGGCCTATAGGCATATTGTCTAAGTAATGATGGGGGCGATTATATTCAGAACCAATTAATAGAATCCTATAGACATGATTTCTAATATCGAACTGACTTAAATCCTGTAGGCATGATCTCTAGGTTTGAAATTGATTTTAATCCTATAAGCATGGAATCTATTGAGCAGTAATACGGGCAGAAATTGTACATATTACTAGAAAAATAATTAAATCAAACATTGAGGTCATATAGACATGATTGCTAACACATATTTGTTGGACAAATTAATGCAAGTTATAGGCAGGATTTCTAATATGCAAATATAATCCTATAGGCAGGCTTTCTAATATGCAATCATAGTACATCACTCACACAATTTCAACAGAGTTGAGGTAAAAAATGATTACAGAGCAAATGAAACCCTATTAGAAGGGTTTCTACCCGGATTGCCCAAAGAGAATAAAGATCATTCCCAATTTTACTATGTACCCCAGAATCTGTTTGTTACAAACTTATTACGGGCCAGAGTATATGAATAAATTCGATAATAGTAGTAAGATAAACTATAGGGAGAGTTCATTAAGCCCAACTGAACCTGGGAACCAAGCCTTCACACAAATCAACTTTGAGGCTCATTTAATAAGTACAACATAGCCAAAATATGAGTGATTCACTCATAGCATATATAGAACCAGGTTTTCAGTGTGTCAAAGTTCCTAAGGCCTTAGGGACTCAGGGCAATGCTTGCACCAGAACCATGTATTCAGCGGATGATTCATAAGAGATGGGTAACCAGTTCCTAGTGTGTCAGAGTTCACAGGACTCCCATGTGGACCCTAAGCAGTGCTCACACTGGGGTGGTTGAGAACATAAGGGACTAAGAGTGAGGTTTTAAAAATCAGCATATAAAAGGGAGTAGGGGCAAGTTTTAAAACAGTTTGATTTCAGAAGAAACAAGGTTTAGAACACAGAATTGCATTCGGAAAACAACAAAGTTCGCAAAGTACATAGTTTCAAATAGGTTAATTCAAAAGAGAGACTTAATTATACTAAGGGAGCATGCTGACATTTAAGACAACCATTGTTTAATAACAAAAATAACTTAGGCAAAGCAGTCAGATCATCATATGACATATTAACAGACATGGCATATGACCAACAAATTAGGACAAATTAACTAATTACATGCTTGTCGTATCCTAAGAATGCAAGGTTAGAAATAGGTATTGGATTAACAAACAGTGTGCATGGACAAGTTAAACACTAAGCTAGTTTTAAGAGGATTCATATTACTCAAAATAGTTAATCTTAAACTAACAGTATTAACCAGAAAATTAGAAGAGATTCATAGGAGCATAAAAGTAGAATCATGCTAAAAGTATGGTTCAAGACATGTTATTGATTATGAAAAACATGGAGAATAAAACGACAAGGGATTAGGGCTTACCAGTTAAGCAAGAAAGCAAGTAGACATGCTACAACAGCTAAGTTCCAGAATCACTTGGCCTTGGCTTTCAGCCGGCCAAGACCAGAAACAATGAGCACAGAATCAGAGTAAAAGAACTAAGCTTTAGTGAGAGTATGAGAGTTTGAGTATGTTCTAAAGGGGAGATGGGAAAGAGTTTTAATAGTGTTCAATTAGGCAGACAAATAAGGGAATAAATCAAACATACACAAATAAGGAAATAAAATAAATCCAGAATCAATTGAAGTGAGAGTTTAGTCAATTAACGAGTAATCAGGCAAGTACTACTTAGAATAAGGTAAGTATCATACAGAATCAATTACCAATCAGCAAATAAGATAAAGAAGTAAAGGAACAAGGTAGGGTGAACAAAATAAGGAAACTATCAGTACTATACGAGAAAGGAAATAGTAAACGGAAGTTAGTAAAAGGTTTCGGGTAAAACCATAAAATCAACAGAGATAAAAGGCAAGAGTCTCATGCTTCATAGGATGAACATAAATGGGAACATGTTTACAGAATACACAATCGAAACATATTTGGCCCCAAAATAAAAAGGTTTGAAACCCTAATTTTAGGTAAGCCATAAAATCGATAAAAACAAAGGTAAATAATCAAGTATTTTAGTAAAATGAACATAGATAGGGGTTATTCATAGAATCGAACCAGATCTGGTTCGGTTAAAGAAGATTTGAAACCCTAAATTGGGTAACTAAAAGATTTAACAAAAAATAAGCAGATTTATACTGAATAACATAAAAAAATAAGGTTAAAACCAGTTTTGGGTTTGTCACACCTCCTTTTTCCGAAAAAGGCTTTTATCGGCTTTTACTACATCCCGGGAAGAGATATAGTAATAAAGGAGTTTTTTCAATTTAAGGACAATCGAAACGGGATTCATTTTATTAAAGGTTCAGAGTCGCCACTTGAGAGATTTATGGTGTCCCAAATCACCAGTTTGAATCCCGAATAGAGGAAGGGTTTGACTCTGTTTAACAGTCGCGAACCAGAAATTCGGGTAAGGAATTCTGTTAACCTGGGAGAAGGTGTTAGGCATTCCCGAGTTCCGTGGTTCTAGCACGGTCGCTCAACTATTATATTTGGCTAAAATATTTGATTTTATACATATTACCCTACTTGTGTAATTTTAGAATTAATTATCGTTTTTTGTCAATTATTTATTTAAGAAAGGGAACGTTTTAAGAACATATTTTTGGATCACGTCACATGAAATGCACCCAGATCCTCGACACATTCTTATTCAACGTTTTTGGATTTGGATTTGGGTTGCATAAAATGCACACCCGTATTTAGGAAGGTAAGATTAATTAAAACATGCCTAAAACGACTAACGCGTTGTTATCTTTTGGGAAGGCCGTGAAATTTGCTAAACGGCCTATCCCGAATACTAAGTATTTTAGTAATTAATGAGGGCCCCGCAATTGTATATTTGATTTGGCGAGGCTCATCTCATTTTATTTATTAAGGCCAAACTAAAGTATCTAGATTTTCTATTTTTGTTNGGTCAAAACTCAATTTTATGGAATTATTTCCTAATGTGATTTTGGCAGGTTTTGTTTTTAAAGCAATTATTTTCCAACAATAATTTGGGCTTGAGAAGCTTGGCCCATACCCAGAACATACTCAGGCAACTCAGCAATTACAAATTGATTAATATGGCTAGCTTTTAAATTTAATACACACATCATAGTGTGAAATCATAAAACGAACGTAAACTTTGATTCATGAAAATAATATACAATGTGTGCGAACTTATTCGAGCTTCTTCTGATATTTTTTACATTTTTTATTCTAAAGCTATAAGCATACATCATACTATCGAACTCATGAGTGAATTTGTTATCCGCAATTTCAATTGACACGAACAAACTAAATTTTGCAGGGTCAAATATAATTTCATGCCTTAGCTATTGTTTTAGCTATTATGATCCACGTGTTCTTTTAAAATTGTAAAAACAAAACTTGTTCTAATACTATTTATTCCAAACTGAGTCCTATGCTACCTAATCAATACTAAGTGGATAATTATTTTCAATTGAATCTGATGCTGTGTAAGCCATGCACAACATCAGTAGCTAAACATAGAAACTGAAGCAATCCTAAGCTATGTAAAATAGTAAACTACAGATTTTCAATCAGACTTTACATTTTATGTGTGTTCCTGACGTTAAAAAAAACCATACTAATCACTAAATAGAACTATCATAAGCTAATGAATAATAACAATTCAATATGAATCCACCAGTCCAAAAGTCCAAATCAATTACAAATCACGATCTGAAATTATAATACAGGGAAGTTTATTCTAAAATTTTAACAAAGAATAGAGCTATGCTACCATTTAATTCATGTCCATAGCTGAGATTAGACAAAATGTACCTGAAATTGTGATGAAGAAGACAGGAAGAAGAAGGTCAGCAAAAGGAGAGCAATGAGAAACCAGTAGCAAATAGTTCACAACCCAGGAAGAAGTAACAATCAACAGAATGCCTTAAATCCACTTGGAATCAAATTAGGAAATCATAAATCCCATTTTTCAACAGTCCACATCACTTAACAATAGCTGCATTAAACCTCGAATGAACCTAAAGGCTCTAATACCTAACCATAGAAGCGAGCAAACAGAGAAAATTCGACTGTTTTTTATCTCAGCTAATCAATATAACAGTTTTTACTTTTGGATTTTTTCTATTTTTCTATTGTTTCTAGAATTTTTATATGAAGAAAGCTAAGTTCTAAGGAAGTCCAGATCTAAATTTTAAATTTCAGATTCTGCAAGGATTGAGGGATTTTTGGGGAAAAATTGGGTTCCAAAACTTATCAATTATGGCAGAAACTGCCTTATTTATAGAGTTGAAAATGGAGGGAAATTTAATTTTCAGTGTTTTCAAATCAGTTCCCCTTTTTCTGACTTGTTAAACAAGTTACTACACTTAATTTTTTAAATCTTGCATTACAGCCCATTCTAGAATATTCTAGTTACTTTTACCATGTTCCTTTTCCTTGAATTGTCTATTCTACCCTCACTTGCATTTGTTATTCACTAATCCTATCCTTTTTAATGCCTAAAGTGCCCCTACTTCCTTAGCCTTATTACCACTATCCCATTTTATGTACCCCAAAATACCCCTGAAGTTCTTTTAAAATTACTGCCAAGCTTATAATACTCCAACAATGCCCTTGTAATATTTCATAATTACTATCAGCTATACACATACTGATTTTAACCAAATTTCCAATACCTAAATTCTAATTAAATTCTTTTCAACAGCTATATCCAAACAACTTTAATCATA
>MU746732.1:10942-34817 GCA_026770625.1 Nicotiana glauca
CAGAACAGTTCTGTTTGTTATTTTCGCATATATGTCAGTTTGATTGTGAATATTTTAGGAGAAGGGTGTGGTATGGATCTACTGATATCAAAAGTTTTCTTGTGCTCATTGATATTTTCAAATGTGAAGAGTCTAGATTAGATTTGATCGTGTATTAGTTGTTTTTGGTTCAGAGAAGTCAGTATAGTTGGTGTGGTTCAGAGAGTCTGAATTGGTAAAGGAACTAACAAAAACGGAATGTCTGTTTCAATCGGAATCTACTGGTCACTTAGTCTTCATGATTTCCATGTTTGGGTTAACTGTAGACATCTTTAGTAACTATATGATAACATAATTCCAAGCACTCGAACTGTTCACGTGTATGTTCATTTATTCTTGCCCGGAGTTCATGTTATCTTTCATTTGTATGCTGGAATTCATAGTGTCATGGTCGCTGCCCTTATTTTGAGTCACCCCGAATAGATTTGACTAGGGAACTTGATTGTTAAATGGGAAGTAATTAAGGGTGGAACAAGGCAGAAGCAGAGGTGAGTTTGGGTTCATTAATTAGTTTATTATCATGTCTTTGTTTATTAATATATTTGTTTGGCTTCATGAGTTATGTTGGTTTGTTTGGACTGATCCACCCTGTTTTTTTCTTGGCCTAAATTCATTTTGACTGATTGTTGAGACGAGGGATTTGGGTATTAAAATGAAAGGAGAATTGAGCTTAGATTTTGCCTTTATTACTTCCTTTGTCCGCTAGGAGCATGTTTAGGCCGACCACACTCGGGTAGGCTAGCCTTAGGATATAGGAAATTAAAACACCATGATATAAAATTGGGTTTCCAATTAGGTAGCGAGTTCAAGCTAAAAGGGTCTTCCCTTTTGTTTGAATTCGGACTTGAATTTGAGGCCCAAAATTATAATTGTAAATTAGTTATCTTTTAGAGACAAATGATGAATAGAAAATTTTAGTTTGCTTTAGGTTGACATTTGTTGATGGCTTCCTCTTGGAGTCTAAAATTAATGTTGATGAGTTCACTGTCACAAGTTCTTTACTATTAGTAATTTACTAATTTGGTGTTTTGGAAATGCTAAGAGGTTTACTTGTAAGAAAAATGATCTTGATTTAGTAGATTTTAAATTAAAAGAAAACAATTCACGTTGAATTCTAACTGTAAATAAGACTGAGATTTTGATAAGTTTCTGCTTAAAGATATTAACTCAATTTTCCGATATTTTTTGAGCCTTAGTTGATGTGCATCTGGGCAGTATTGAATAATCAGTTGTTTGGTGATTTGGGCCCAATGCTAGTTTGGTCGGCGTAAAGAATTTAGCCTGTTCGGGGATCCTTCAGTAATCAAACGCTGTTCGTTTTCATTTTGTCAATTAAATTTAGTTTAGACGTCGGGTTGAAACTAATTAGGAATCTCTTGTGCCTGTTATCAGTTAGCCAGATCTTTGATTGGTTAAGAGGTGTCATTTTGAGTAACACTTATGATTTGTGGCCTTCAAAACTAAGCATAGAGATATTTGGTCATAATAATTCGAGGTGAACTGTGTCAAACGAAAACGACAATGGCATGGCTCTCTCTTTGTTTAATACTGATTTTATCCTTAGAACCGAGGCATGCCATTCAGCAAATTTCATGGCCCTCGCAAAGTGCAAACGCGTAGTTGCTTAGGGCGCGTATTTAATAAAATTACATTCTTAAACTTGGGTGTGCATTTCATGCGACCCAAATCCAAATCCTAAAACGTTGAATAAGAATGTGTCGAGGATCCGGGTGCATTTCATGTGACGTGATCCAAAAATATATTCTTAAACGACGTTCACTTTCTAAAAATAAAATAATTTGACAAAAGCGGTAATTAATTCTAAAAATGCACAAATAGACAATATATATTAAAAAATGAAATATTTTAGCCAAATATGACAGTTGAGCGACCGTGCTAGAACCACGGAACTCGGGAGTGCCTAACACCTTCTCCCGGGTTAACAGAATTCCTTACCCAGATTTCTGGTTCGCGACTGTTAAACAGAGTCAAACCCTTCCTCGATTCGGGATTCAACAACGGTGACTTGGGACACCATAAATCTCCCAAGTGGCGATTCTGATTTATTAAATAAAACGAATCCCGTTTCGACTGTCCTTATAATGGAAAAACTCCTTTATTACTATATCTCTTCCCGATGTGTAGTAAAAGCCGATAAAGCTTTTTCGGAAAAAGGAGGTGTGACAATGATCACCTTTGGTATCCCAAACCGACAGATAATGTTTGAACGCACAAAATCCACCACTGCTTTCTTGGTTATGGACTTGCACGTTTTCGCCTCTACCCACTTGGTGAAATAATATATGGCCACCAAAATGAACCTGTGCCCATTTTACACTGCTGGCTCAATGACATCCATGCCCCATGCAATAAAAGGCCACGGTGCAGACATGGTGTGTAATTCTGATGGTGTAGAATGAATCAAATCTCCATGCACTTAGTATTGATGACATTTGCGTACGAAACTGATACAATCCCGCTCCATAGTGAGCCAATAATAACCTACTCGGAGAATCTTTTTGGCCAATACGTACCCACTCATGTGCGGCCCACAGACTCCAGAATGTACATCGGTAATAATAGTTGTGGCCTGTCTAGCATAATATATCTCAATAATCCAAGATCTGGAGTTCTTTTGTACAAAACCCCTCCGTTGAAGAAAAACCCGCTTGCCTACCGCCTAATTTCTCTCTTTTGATCGCCTGTGGATTGTATTGGGTATGACCCTATTCTAATATATTCCATGATATCGTGAAACCAAGTTTCCCCATCAAGCTATTTTTCCACCATATTGCAATAAGCATGCTGATCGCGGACCTAAATTTGCAAAGGGTCCACATAAGCTTTTTCTGGATAATGTAACATTGACACCAACGTAGCGAAAGCATCGGCAACCTCATTGTGGATCCTTGGAATAGGCCTGAACTCTACTGATTGAAACCGTTGACAAAGATCATACAAACATTGTTGTTACGGTATGAGCTTCAGATCTAGTGCTTCCCATTCCCCTTGAATCTGGTATACCAAAAGGTCCAAGTCACCCAAGACCAAGACTTCCTAGACACCCATATCTATAGCCATCCTCAAACCCAGAATACATGCTTCGTACTAAGCTATGTTGTTAGTACAGTAGAACTGTAGTTGGGCCATAACAGATTAATGATGCCCTATTTCAGAAATAAGTACCACTCCTATCCCAACGCCCTTCATGTTAACAGCCCCATCAAAGAAAAGTTTCCATCCTGGCTTTCTATTCCAACTCATCAATATGCATTACCTCTTTATCAGGGAAATAAGTCTTTAAAGGTTCATACTCTTCATCTACTGGATTCTCGGCCAAATGGTCAACCAATGCATGGGCTTTCATTGCTGTTCGAGTCACGTAGACGATGTCAAATTATGTGAGCAAGATCTGCCATTTTGCGAGCCTCCCTGTGGGTATAGGCTTCTGAAAAATATACTCCAATGGATCCTAGCGAGATATGAGGTAAGTAGTATAAGATGACAAATAATTCTTCAACTTCTTTGCTACCCAAGTTAGGGCGCAACATGTCCTCTCAAGATGAGTATACTTAACCTCGTAAGATGTGAACTTCTTGCTGAGATAATAGATGTCATGCCTTTTTCTGCCAGTGATATCATGTTGGCCCAATACATAGCCAAACGAATTGTCCAAGATTGTCAAATATAGAATCAAGGGCCTTCCCGGTTCTGGTGGGACCAACACGGGTGGATTTGACAAATATCCCTTTATCTTATCAAACGCTTCCTGACATTCATCTGTCCACTTGACTGCAATGTCCTTCTTTAACAGTTTGAAGATTGGCTCATAAGTTATTGTGAGTTGAGCAATGAACTTGCTGATATAATTCAACCTCCCCAACAAACTCATCACCTCGGTCTTGTTCCTCAGAGGTGGCAATTCCTGGATAGCTTTGATTTTTGACGGGTCCAGCTCAATACCTCGGTGGCTAACTATGAATCCCAACAATTTTCCAAATAGAACCCTGAAAGCGCACTTTGCAGGATTGAGCTTAAGACTGTTCCTGTGGAGCCTTTGGAAGAACTTCCTCAGATCCCTGACATGGTCAGACTGCTTTCTAGACTTTACGATCACATCATCAACAAACACCTCGATTTCCATGTGTATCATATCATGGAATATTGTTGTCACCGCCCTCATATAGGTTGCCCCAGATTTCTTCAAACCAAATGCCATGACCCGATAGCAATACGTCCCCTATGGAGTGATGAATGTATTCTTTTCATCAT
The DNA here is from genome assembly GCA_026770625.1 of Nicotiana glauca. Classification (NCBI taxonomy): domain Eukaryota; kingdom Viridiplantae; phylum Streptophyta; class Magnoliopsida; order Solanales; family Solanaceae; genus Nicotiana; species Nicotiana glauca. Next base: position 15,254 of record MU746732.1, read on the forward strand.
CTTCCTCATCTATTAGAATCTGATGATATCTCGCATAATAATCCACAAAGGAACCAATCTCATGTTTGGCACAATTATCAATCAATATATAGATGTTTGGCAGTGGGAAGTTATCCTTAGGACTTGCTTTGTTGAGATCTCGATAATCAACACACACCCTGGTCCTGCCATCCTTCTTTGGTACCGGTACGACATTGGCTAACCAGGTGGGATATCGCGGTACGTGAATGACTTTCGCATCAAACTGCTTGGTGACCTATTTTTTGATCTTTACACTCATATCTGTTTTAAACTTTCTCACCTTCTGTTTGACAGGAGGGAATGCCGAGTCAGTAGGAAATTTGTGAACCACCAAATCAATACTTAGACCAGGCATGCCATCATACGACCATGCAAAAATATCCTTGTATTCGAACGGTGCTTCAATTATCTCCTCCCTGAGTTGTGGATCCAGATGAACACTTATTTTAGTTTCATGGACATTATCTTGGTCCCCTAGATTGATTTCTTCTGTGTCATTTAGGTTAGGTTTGGATTTCTCCTCAAAATGGCTTAATTCCTTGCTAATTTCTTCATATGCCTCATCATCATCATATTCCAACTCATCATCATACTCAATTTCTTGTATTATTATTTCCGATTTAGATTGGCTTTTAAAATTGGGCCGAAGATTCTTTATGCATGTCATTTCATTGATATCAGCATAAAAAGAACTGCACAAGGAAGAAAAAGAAAACAAAAAAAAAATAAAACTATTAGGAATGAAGGAAAAGGAACAATGCATTTCATTGAATTTAAAGATAACAAGGTTTTAACACATCCAACTGGAAGGAACATAATATCTGAATTACAAACCCTTGAATAATCCAGACAACTACAAGAAAATCAAAGCCCACTACCAAGACTCCCTCCGAGTCGGAAGAGGAGTAGCTTCCCAGTTGTTGATTTTTGCACGTGGTCCAATGAATTGCACATCTTCCTTGCTTGACCCTTCCCCAGCCTCTACCATGTTTACCTCGGCGAATAACTTTTTGAACCCCTTATCCCAGTCTCCATCAGCACCAATCAGTGAGCCGGGAACCTTTGACAACAGTTATTTTCTGATACCCGGCCTGACAAATGACCTGGATAGATGCGGGACAGGTTGTGGCAAGGCCCATGCCTTCTTCTTCATTTTGCGGGCTCGTCTCACATCTGCAGCTGTGGGCTTAAACCCCAAACCAAAAGTATCTAGATTCTTTGGAAAAGAAACTGGCTGCACAATGCCTTGAAGAGCAGCACCCAAACCTTTACCCGGTATGAAATCATTCTTTAACATTTCAGAGGCTCTCATGATAATAGCAGCCGTTACTCTAGGAACTAGGATGCTTTTCCCCTCTGGGACCTTTTCCACTGATACTGTGTCAAAGACTTGGTAGACCCATGACCCTTTATCGTCATCAACTTCGATGAAAGGCACAATGGCATCACTCAGGGCACACATATTGTCTTCACCATGCACCACAATCTCCTGTCTATCCCACTTGAATTTAACCATTTGATGCAAGGTAGATGGCACTGACTTGGCTGCATGGATCCAGGGTCTCCCCAACAAAAGGTTATAAGAGACCGCCACCATCTAGTACTTGGAATTCCATAGTAAACTCCACTAGCCCAATTGTCAATTCTAGTATTATGCCGCCCACTGAATCTTTTCCCCCGACGTCGAACCCCCGCACATAAATGTTGTTCTTATAGATTCTATCATCATCGACTTTCATCTTGTTCAACGTGGGCAGAGGACAGATGTTCACACTAGACCCATTGTCAATCAAAACTCGGGTAACTACAGAATCCTCGCACTTTACCATCAAATAAAGGGCCCTATTATGTTTCGTGCCTTCCACAGGCAACTCATCATCGGAGAAAGTAACTATGTTCACCTCAAAGATTTTATTTGCTATCTTCTCCAAGTGATTCACCGAGATCTTGTCAGGGACATGGGCCTCATTCAATATTTTCATTAGCGCCCATGGTGCTCATTTGAGTGGATCAGCAATGATAGCGATGAGATCTGGGCCGGTGTCTTCCTTAACTGTTCTACAATAGAATAATCCTATACTTTCATCTTCCTCAAGAATTCTTCCGCTTCCTCTTCTGTCACAACTTTCTTTACCAGTACCGAGTTATCTTTGTGAATTCTGGCTTTTCTTAACTCTTCGGGGGCAAATCACCTCCGTAAACGAGTCAGACCATCAGCTTCTCAAACTTTTTCTCTAATTTCTTTCCCTTGATACGTCACCACCACTTGTTCATAACTCCAAGGAATGACCTTGCTATTGATTACTTCAAGCTGAGTTACTAGTTTTATAATAACAGCCTCTGTGCGAGCACCCTTCACGACCACAACAAGATTACTTGCTACCCTCGATACCACCACTTTAGCTTTCTCTAGTTTCACTGCAACAATACTTGACGACCCTTTCACAGGTAGCACAACTGGCTTATTGTCTACCTCTTTCAACTGAACCATTGATTTCCCACCGGTTGCCTTTTCATTTGACCTGGTTTTGCTGGAACGGATCGTCATTTTCGTCTGCAAGGGTTTCTTAGGCTCCCCTCCCTTGTGTATCAACTCAATCATATGGGTCTCATGGTGAGCCAGCAGTGGATTTTGATTGATATTCGGTGTCTCTTAGGCCCGAACCTCGATCTGATGAGTCTCAATAAGCTCTTGAACAACTATTTTCAATTTCCAACACTTTTCTGTGTCATGTACCGGGGCTCCCGAACAATACTCACTGCTCATTGAGTGGTCCAGATTTCTTGGAGGTGGATTTGGCATTTAAGGCTCAATTGGATTCAGCACGCCCAACTGCCTCAACCTGTGGAATAGACTGGTGTATGATTCTGCCAACGGAGTGAAAGTCTTTTGCTTCTGTAATCTCTCATTCTTGAAGGCTTGGTTTGGTCGGAAACGTGTTTCGGAGGAATTTCTGTAGGCTCTTGGAGGTGGGTAGGTGTTTTGTGGAGTTGGGTATGGATTTTGTGGAGCCGGCGCACGCCACTGCGCGTGTGTCGGGGTTTGGGTATAGGTTTGTACATGATGGACGGAAAAATAGGGATCTGGCGGTGGGTAGTAGTGTTGTGGCGAGCTATATGGAGTGTGAGGGTAGGTTTGGTGGTGGGGTCGGGGTTCGTTATAGTAAGGTGATGGGCCTCTAGATCCGAACCAAGCTCCGGACTCAACTATCGCAACATCTTCTTTCTTCTTTTTCCCAAGTACACCCCCAATTCCGTTTTGAATGGCCTGAGTGGTTGCCTTGATTGCTGAATAACTCATGATCTTGTTGGACTTAAGTCCCTCCTCAACCATGCCTCCCATTTTTACAACCTCATTAAAAGACTTGCCAATTGCTGACACCAAATGACCAAAGTAAGTCGGCTCCAAAGCTTGCAAAAAGTAATCAATTATCTCAATCTCTTTCATTGGATGGTCGACCCTTATGGATTGCTCCCTCCAATGGAATCCATATTCTCTAAAACTCTCCCCGGGCTTCTTCTTAATTTTGTCAATGACAGACGGTCTTTGATGATTTCGAGATTGTACTGAAAGTGGCAGGCGAACGCTTGGGCCAAGTCATCCCAGGTGTTCCACCTACCATGGTCCTATCGCGTGTACCATTCCAATGCTAACCCACTTAAAATTTGGCTGAAGTATGCCATTAGTAACTCATTTTTTCCACCTCCTCATCTCAACTTGCTGCAAAACCCTCTCAAGTGTGCTACCAGATCACCATGCCCGTCGTACAGATCAAACTTAGGCATCTTGAATCCTGCTGGCAGTTGAACATCTAGGAACAGACACAAATCTTTATAAGCCACGCTGACTTGGCCTCCCAACCCTCTCATATCTCTGAATGATTATTCTAAGCTTTTGACCTTTTTGATCATTTCCTCTTATTTGGGATTTTTGGGTGGCTTTTCAATTTCTTCCAGGAGATCAAAATGATGGGTGTAAGAATATGGTTATGGAACTTTAAAGGTAGGCTCGGGAGGGTAGTACTGGTTATCATGAGTCTGGAATAAAGGCTCACTGGAAGATCGCTACAATGTGGCCGGTGGGGTTGCCACAAAGACGGGAGTAACTGGTCGTGGAGGGTATGGGATTTGTTTAGGTGATAGAGCTTGGGAAGTATGGGAAGTGGTACCATAGCACTGTTGGTAGAGGGGAAAGACTGGAGACGAGTTCCCAGTGGGAGGCTCCGGAGGTTGGCCCAATGGTGGGATATAAGGAGGATTGGCAGGATAAATCGGTGGTGGATGCCCCTTTGATAAAGATTGGAACATCTCAGCCATTTGCTACTTTAACTTGTTCATCTTTTCCCTCATTACAGCAACATCCACTTCTTCCACCTCTTTTGAGGGGTCAATAATACACGCCTTTAGTTCTTGGTTGGTCATTTTCAGCTTGTCTTTTGACCAGGTATTGTAGGAATGGGTTGCAAGAATGCCAATCAACTAACCACCTGCCTGGACTCAATACTTCAACAACAACTTTGTTAGTGGTTAGGGCCTTAATAGATTTGATAACCGCACGTTTGGGGAATGAATACACCTAAGCAGTTAACCATTTCTATTATGCATTTTCTTAGCTGCTTGCTTTATCCCGACTTTCCTTATTTTCGATCGCAAACTTCTTTTTCTTTTTTTTTCTTTCTTTCCTCTCTTTTTTTTTTGTTTTTCGTTCTTGCCTTTGTTTTCTCTTTGTTTTTATTCTCTCACTCCCACTTGTTTTGCCATTATTTCTTTTTTTTTCTCCTTTTGTTTTTCTTTTCCCTCTTATTTTTCCTCTCTTTTATTTTTCTCTTTTTTTATTTGGTTACGGTCAAATCCTATGGAGATTGCCTACGTGTCATGACCCCAGATGAATCAGACCAAGCATGGTTTTTGGAGATAAATGTAAAATGATAAAACATTTTTTGGAATTTCATTTGTTCATAATAAAAACAAACTTTGATTACAAAGACTCGAAAACTAACAGAATTAAACAAGAAACTAATAGACTCTGATGAAAGACGAAATACAGACTTGAAAAACAAACAATCCACATACTCTAAATGAAAGAAATACAGACTCCAAGACAAACTGATAGACTTTAATGGAAAGAAAGTACAGACTCAAGAAATCACGAATACATTAGCGCCTCAATTGCTCCTGAGACCCGTGGGGCATCATTCGGCCTCGCTGCGACCCGACTAGCCAAATCCCCTAGGTGGCGGGGGAGATATTCCATTACCGGGCAAACAAAAATCATCACAGTGGCGAAGAATATAGATCTAGTCATATCCTCGCAACTACTACACTTCATTGCGATGTAGTTGGCGATTCTTCTGATTCTCTCTCTTATGACACCTTTCTCTTGCAATAACCGCCCAATCTACTCAGTTATGGATCCCAAAGTTTGTTCGGCTGTATGATTCTGCTCTCGAAGTTGTCACAAATCACTTTCTAGCTCTGCCAGTATTGTGTAGCACTGTTCTCTTTCAACCTTGAAGTCTGCGTAGTTCTGCCGCATTTTCAGCCAATTGTTTTCGAGCCCTGGCTAGTTCTCTTTCTGCTTTGCTTAGATCAAAACTATAGTCATTCACTTTCTGCCTCAAATTATCTATAAGTTCTGCATATTTGGCACTTCGTACAGGGTTTTCTGCCGCTACTTTCATTTTCTGAATTTGGGCTCGAAGGACCTCTTTTTTTTTGGATAGTTTCTTCTTCTCGCCCTCATCCGCGGTGGCCTGTAAGCCATTTTCAAATTGCAGATCCATGACTTGCTTTTCAAGTTTTCCTATTGTAGCCCTGTACTCTTATTCCTTAGCCAACCAATTCTACTGTTCTTGCGATGCCTCGACGAACTCTTGGAGATGGGGTCTTTTGGCCGGCTTCCCAAACTCAATTTCTCTCTTATACCAAGCAAGGTATCCCGGCGAAACATCACCTTTGGATCGGTCACATACACAGGTATTTGCTGTTAAGTATTGACACTTGCTCAAAATTTTGCGAACTGCTGCTTCACGAAACTGGACATTAGGTCCCATCTCGACTACTTGGGCACTAAGACTTTCATCTCTCGGAACTATTTGGCATCTCCCCAATTGCCTCAAGACTCGATACGGGGCATAAGGCTGGATACTCCTGAGTCCCATTAAGAGGAAATGAGGCCCTGTGGCTGGCATGTATATGATTTCATCCACAGATAACCATCCAAATGTCCACTCTATTTGGCTTGCAGTGACGGAACGGAGGTGTGTTACCCACTCTGTGACCCCCTCTGGTAAGCTTATCCCATCAACCCTCGTAGAAAATTCCTCTATGCATGTCTTCTCTGTCGACCCATAACTCTTAAATCGAGGACGATGGCATAAGTGTTCAATCATCCACATCTGCAGCAACACATTACAAACCTCAAAAAAGTCCCCTCCAGCTTTGCAGGCAGTAAGAACACGGAAGATTTCAGCTACTATCATTGGTTCGAGGGTGTTGTTGGCCTGAGTAAGCAAAGTACTTACAACCCCGACTACTCGTATGTCAGTATTCCCATCTTTCCTAGGGAACGATAGAAGTCCCAAAAAGGCCACCATAAATTCAAAACACCTATATTCCTCCCACTTAAGGCGGTTTCCTTTGCTACAAATTTTGTTCTCTAGCTTAATGAACCCCCATATATGACCATATCTGTTGTATATTAATGGCAGAGTACAAAAACCAGCTGCCAAGTCCGGGTTGTGGACCCCTCTGCTTATTTTTAAGGAATCCAGGAACCTGTGTACGGCTATGGCCCTCGGAGCAATCAGGTACTGGTGTCTTAGAGGAATATTGGGACCCCCGATGTATCCGACTATCTCTTCCAATGTTGGGGTAAGTTCAAAATCTGAGAAGTGAAATACGTTGTGAGCCAGGTCCTATAATGTGACCAATGCCTTTATGATATCCCCCCCAGGATTAATTTTCAGCAACCTAGTGAGGCCTCCCAAGTACAGTTTGACTGCATCTCGCCCTGATTCGCCCAAGTCATCCCACCACATGTGCAACTCCAAAGGGATCTTGTTCATAATTGTTACTGGTAAATTCTGATTTGTGCTTATTCTGCACAGTTATTAAGGTGGTTAAGCAAAAAAAAAATCATGACTTTACTATATTTGACTCAAAATCAAAACTGACGTCCCTTTTTTTCAGATTTTTATTTCTACAATCAAAAGCCAAGCTTTGCAAATATGGACTTTCAGCACTTCCGGATGAAGATTTTAAGCATGTGCCTGCTAACTGGCCAAAAATTTGGAGAAAAGACCAAAGGAGGTTGTTTATGCAAAAGTAGCTTTTCGGCGTCACTTTCGGGAACATTCGGTTATTTTTGATAAAAACGGTATCACCTTACCTATTTACAATAAAAAATTTATTCATTTTGGGCTATTTTTGCAAAAAGAAGTTGGACCCGATGGGGGTTGCCTACGAATCCCACACCCTGTGAGAATCAAACTGGCATAGTTCTGGAAAATAAAACAAACTATTTTAGAGAACATAAACTCTTTCCCTTCTTTATTTCTTTTCATTTTCTCAAAAATTCGGCTGAGTTTCGAAACTATTTGAACATTGGTTTTTTTTTCAAAACAGGTAATTATCTTACTTATCCCTTACACTGCTATTTGTCTTTTCTCAACTTTTCCCAATATTCATAAGCCGGTCGGTATGCAAGTCCGAAACAAATAAATACACCAGTAGCAAGTAAGATGCATCGGGAAGGTCTTTTCATTTTTGGTACACCTGTCCTAGATAGACCCAACCCTTGTGTTGAGCCTCCAAAGTCAAATGCACATGATGCAAACAAACATTCCTACCACGGATCCGATGTGAGGCTGAGTTATTCTTGGCTCAAAAACCTGGGTATTTTTTCTAGAGTGTGTACCCGAGCGGACAACTCGAGTCGAGGAGAGGGATACATACCGGGAACCAAAAGGCCATCCGGCTTAGTAATTTTTCCGAGCCTCTTTCTTATTTTAGGGTATGACACTAATAGAATAGGGAGTCTCGACCAGCGAGCACATCCCCGTAGATGAGAAGAGAAGGGTTTCATAGCAATTTATATAAAATTCAAGTAATATCAAAGAGGTAAAAGCAACAAAATAAGATAAAGCCAAATATAACAGTTTATCTAAGATCGAATTCTGAACCCTGAACTAGAGATTCTGGGTTAGTTCCCCAGTAGAGTCGCAAGAGCTATCACACTTCCTTTTTTACCTGCACCCGTGGAAGAGCATAAAAAGGGATTTTTTTCCAATTAAAGAACAATCAAAACGTGATTTATTATTAGAAGAATCAGAGTCACCACTTAGGAGAATTATGTTGTCCTAAGTCACCGGTTGGACCCCTAATCGAGGAAAATATTGACTCGGTTTAACAGTCCGCAAACCAGAAATTTGGGTAAGAAATTCTGTTAACTCGGGAGAAGGTATTAGGCATTCCCGAGTTCCGTGGTTCTTGCACGGTCGGTTAAATGTTATAAATAGCTTAATTATCTGATTTTAAACAATTATTAACCTATGTGCAACTTTTAACTTTAACCACTTTTAGTCATTTTTAGGAATATTGCCACATTGTTAAAACACGTCATGAACTGCGTCACATAAATGCACCCGCAGTCTTCGGCATATTTTAAAATTGTTGAGATTTGGATTTGGGTCACATAAATGTGCGCCCAAATTTAGGAAGGTAATATTATTAAGCTAAAGTACCTAAAACAATTTCGCGTTTGCAATTTGCGAGGGCTATGGAACTTAGCTAAACAGTACGCCTCGAATTCTAAGGATCAATAAATTTTTAATTAAAAATGAGGATCATGCAATTGTCATTTTTGTTTAGCACGGCGCACCTCAATTTATTTCCAATCGAAAGATTTCTAAATTAAATTACGAGGGCCAAGACTACTTGTACTATATCATGGCACACCTCTAACAATTAGATAAGAAAAGCTAAAGGTATTCTAATTTATATTGGGTGATCACTGTTAACAAAGAAAGGCCTTCATCTAGTGACAAAAATACAACAGTCAAGCCTACGGGTGGATGCCCACATTAACAGATGCAATATGCTGGGTAACTGGGCTCCCAGTGAAGCCCAATTGGGTCGCCTGACTGTAAAAGAAATATGGCAGCATTTGGGCCCAAAATGACAGCCCAACACATGCTACATCAAATACAATTGCACTGAGTTATGCTACTTAAGGAAACCTGGCATTGACCCGTTGCTGAGGAAATTTAATTCAAAAAAAATTATTTAAAATCATCATTCCAACATGAATTCTAAGACCACCCCCATTAGAGCTACACCTTGTCAAATATGATCCATTACTTAGTACCAAAAGTGTTCTGGAGTCACAGTTCGAAATTAACCTTGATTAACCCACGCAAATGAAATCATACAATCCAAACTTTTAGAGGAAGATCACGTGAGAAATCGAGTTAACTGAGACATTTAACCATAGACGGGCAACCAGATTCAGAGTCAGTTTGACATCCTAATACCTTTTCCAAAAATATGGAATATTATAAGAGCATAACTAACGAAAGGTTAAGAACGTTTAACTAGATCCTAAACCATGCAAACAAATACCTAAACATGACTGCTGATTCAACTAAATTCAACAAACTTGCAGTTTGGACCTAGAATGCAATTGATCATATAGTCATGAAATCCATGACCCAAAAAACAACTAGCTTCAGTTAACTATTACCAACCACAGTCCATACTTATTACATGCCTTAGCAAATCCAAAATACAAATCCTTCATATTCAAAAAGCGTCTATATCTAACATCTACAGCGATTGCATTTCATGATGGAATCTCAAAAGAAAAAGCCAACATAAACATGAGCAAAACACAGCTGAACTGCACAGTAATTAAACAGAAATCAAATGGTCTTTATTTAATTCGGATCTTCACAAACATTCAGTCAAATTTCCACTCCATCTCAGTTTCAATAGCATACCTGGAAGTTGAAAAGCAACACAGAAAAATGAAAAATCAACAGTGGAATCAGTAGCAGGAACAGGAATCAGCAACCAAAGTATCCTAGAAATGATGGAGGAAAAACCACTTTAGCCCAGTTTTGAATCCATAATAATATCACATAAAGCTCAGAATCAAAATCCACCCAAAAGCGAACCAAAAACTTGAATACCAAACAGATAAAGCTTATTTTTTAACCTTCAGTTGCTCAGAACTTATCTCAGAATGAGTACCACAAGAATTTCCAAGGATTTTTCAATAGAATAGTATTTTGTTTTGTATTTTCTAGCTGCCTATGATTTTTGGGGATTTCTTAGCTTCAAAAACCCTTGACTTTAAAGGCAAGTAAGACTGTTTTTAAAGGCAACAAATTAGGGCAGAATTTTTGTTCTGATTTTGCACTTTAGCCCCTTTGTCATTTTCTTTTTTTGCCTAGATAACCTTTAGTTATTGACTTGCTCATCAAGTTAAACTAGCCAACATCTGAAATTCTCCTAACACCCCTGCTAGAAACTTCTATTTCTGTTCCCTAAGATTCCTTTCTATCCAGTTTTCCCCAAATTACCCCTGTTTGCCCTGAAATTTACTTAATCTCATGGGTCAAATTTTGGCCCATTGGTTCAGGAATGGGCATTTAAGAACCTAATCTGAATCCTTTCATTTATTGGGCTTTCCATTTCAAGAAACAAATTCCAATTGACAACCCAGAATCACTAAATTACTACCTTATAGAATCGCAGTGACTCAGCAAGTTTTAGGCCCAAAGGAAAAATAAACAGACAAATCATTCAAACAAAATCCAACACCAAATAGAATCATGCTAACTAACTCAATACTAACATGTATAATGACTGAATTTGGAGAACCAGAGAATGAGGAGGAATCAGAATGAAAGAAATAACAGAAAGTGATGAAATAAAACCTGATAATGCAAGGTAAACTGGAAAAGATAACAAAGAAAAAAAAAGAAAAATACCTAAATGGCTCGGACAAATAACGAACAGAAGTGAACTTTTGACCTTCAACTTTTGGCTAGTATTGACGTTAATTATGTGTTCCTATCAAGAACACACGACCAAAGTCAAAACAAACCCAAATCTTTCCTTGAAACCTCAATTTTAAAAGAAGAGGGGCCGATCTCAGATTTTAAATTCGAGGGATTTGGCTATGATTCGAAGGTTGAGATTTTAAGATTTGGGAGGAGGGGACAATTAGGATTCTAGGGTGTTAATTTGGAGGGTAACGGCATTGGCACCGCCGGTGGGATTTGGAGGTTTTTAAGGCAGCTCAGCTAGGGTTCGCGAGGGGATCAGTCTCTGAAAGAGATGGGATGGGGGGGGGGAGTAAGGGCTCTTCGGACACTTATATGTTAATGAACCCCCAGTTCCCCACCATCTGATTAAACCAAATCAATGTCTTAGATCAAAATATCACCGAAACGAGGTCGTTTGGGTTGGGGACGAGGACGTTTGGGTCATGGGCGAAGCTGGACCGGGTTGGGGTGATTGGGCCGCAGATACTGAGACAAAAAGGGGGGGAAACTAGTTTTGGGCTGGGGTTTTTAATTCAAACTGGCTCAATTCTTTTCTCTTCATTTTATTCTCCTTTTCCTTTGCAATTTTCTTATTTTTTTAATTCCTTTTTATTTTAAAATCAAATAATACTTAACTTAATTCCTAACCCAGATTATCCTACCAAATTAAATTAAATAACTCTAATAATTATCACCACTAATTAAATACCAAATTAAAGGAAAACTAACAAAATTCATAGCTAAAAATTAAATAATGCCAAAATAAATCATTTTTTGTGATTTTTCAATTTTGTAAAACACTAATTTACCAATTAATCTAAAAAAATAAAATTATACCCTAAATGCAAATACAACACATTTTTTTGTATTTTTCACCAATTAAAATGCACAGAACAAAATGCATACAATTATCAGAAAATATCATGAAAATCCATAAAATTGCAAATACCAAAAGAAATTATTTTGTTTTGAATTTATTGGAGTGATTCATATAGGGCAGAAATCACGTACTCACATCTACCATGATCGTGAGTCCTTATTTTGTGAATATCCTGGTTTTGTTATAGCTTCCACATTTAATTGATGATTTCATATAGGGGAAAAATCACGTGCTCACATCTAGCATGATTGTGAGTCCTTATATTGTGAATATCCTGGTTTTGTTATAGCTTCCATACTTAATTGATGATTTCTATATGTTGTAAAGAGTATGTGAAATGAAATTGTGCTCTTTGAACTTTATGGAGCGTTGACTCAAGTTGAAATACAAATTGTGAAGGTGTATGAGATATTAAAATCTTTGGAGCGTTGGCTCAAGTGATAATGTGAACTATGAGATGAAAATAAAAGAAATAGAAAGAGTTATTGGTTTATTCCCTTGCCGGGACGTTTTGTTGACTTTCTCCCTTGCCGGGACATGGAAATTTATTGATATTGTTCCCTTGCCGGGATTTAATTATTTAATTGCATTCCCTTGACGAGATTTCTATTGTTATTTGTTTACTTTCTTGCCCCTTATTTGTGATTGTTGTTTGGGTGAGGAACAGTGATAAAGCACGAAGGGTGATGCCGTGCATTGTATGATATTTGTGGATCGGGTTGCACGCCGCAACAATGCTAAATGATATGGATCAGGTTGCATGCCACAACAGAGTTGTTATATGATAAGATCGGGTTGCACGCTGAAACACTGTTGTTACATAATGGGATCAGGTTGCATGCCGCAACAATTATTGATACAAGTGTGTTTATTTTGGATATTAGTTTCTTTTGTTCGCTGTAAATTCTAAGTTGCCCTTAGACTGTTACTCTGGATTTACTATTAATACTGGTATACCCCCCGCAGCATGTCTCCCCCTCCCATCTTTACTTGTTTATTACTGCTTTATTTTCCGCTGTATATTATATAACTGCACAGGTTTACTTGGTAGTCTGGTCCTAGACTTGTCACTACTTCGCCGAGGTTAGGCTGGGCACTTACCAGCACATGGTGTTGGTTGTGCTGATACTACACTGTGTGCTATTTTGCACATATCCAAGGTTTGGACAGCAACAGCAGTAGCGTGGGAGCAGGACTTCAATCCAGTGAGACACCGAGGTAGCCTTGCAGGCGTCCGCGAGCCCGGCGTCTCCTTCATCTTTCTTTTCAGTCTATTGTGTTTTGTATTCGGAAAAAACCGTCACATTTTCTTTCAGACATTGTATTTTGTAAATCTTAGTAGTTCGTGAGCATTGTGACACCAGTCTTCGGTAGAGGATTTTGGTTACTTTTACGCATTTCTATTAATTTTTCTATAATTTAAGACTTCTGCTTATGATTTTAATTTCGTTGTTTTTATTTTAATGCTGATAATTATTAAAAATGATTATGTGGTTAGTGAAAAGTAATTAAGTTTGGCTTGCCTAGCTCATATTAGTAGGCGCCATCGCGACCCATAGGGGGGAAAATCCGGTTCGTGACAAGTTGGTATTAGAGCTCTAGGTTACATAGGTCTCACAACTTACGGACAAGCTTCGTACAGTCTAAGCGATCGGTACGGAGATGTCTGTATTTATACCTCAGATGCTACAGAGTTAGGAAAATCTCACACTTGTTCCTTCTTGTCGTGCGATTTGTTTCTCAAATATTGATTTCCTTTTTACTCTATTTTTTCCTAGATGGCAAGAAAAAGCGCTTCCCCATCTACCGCTTAGCAGCCCAAGCCCCCAGTAGCATCTTCCACAAGGGGCAGAGGCCGAGGTAGGGGCAGAGCTCAACCCCGATGTCACGCCCCAAAACCGAGGGACACGACCGGCGCTCAACCGGAGGACCCCAGTCAAGCGGACCTGGAATTGCTTTTCCTACCCCACACGTTACCCCGTGATTCGAATATACATAATTCTTTTGAAATAGCAATTTAAGACTTAAGCAAAAACTTACACTTGAGTTCATTTCTACTTTTTATCATTTTCAACATTTGATACCAAGTACTTGCAAAGTACATACAACATTTACCAATGTGGACCACGATTCTGAACCGTACCATTACTACCCAAAATACTTTTATACACCAGCCACATTGTGTCTACGTAGCTTCTATGAATACTTGGAACTCAACCAATACTTGTCGGCGACAAGGCCCCGGCTATACCTTACAATACACAATAAACTCAAAAGAAGGTGGCATGAACCACACATGACCCCAAGAGGAAGTGGGGCTCACCAATACAACTGATGGGATGGAGAGGAGTGCTACTCTCGGTGGACTGGAGTACCTGCTATAGATCCACCTACAATCATAACATGAATGTAGCGCCCCCGGCAAAAGGGACGTCAGTACATTTGAATTGTACTTGTATGTATAACTAAACACCATTTAATTAGAAAGAACTATCAAACAAGAATAAATAATTCATAAAGTAAATCAAAAGCTTTAACAATTCCCACATCAACGAATAAAAGGGATCACATAACTTTCACATAATTTTCATACCTCTAAGTTTCGCCCTTAGCCCGTCCATTGGGTTCACATATCATATTATACACCTATGCGTTTCATAGCTCGTCCATAGGTTCCATATCTTATATTATACCCATATGCGTTTCATAGCCCGTTCAAAGGGTTCACATATCATATTATACACCTATGCGTTTCATAGCCCGTCCATAGGTTCCACATTTTATATTATACCCCTATGCATTTCATAGCCCGTCCATAAGGTTCACATATCATGTTACACACCTATGAGTTTCATAGACCATCCATAGGTTCCACATTTTATATTATACCCCTATGCGTTTCATAGCCCGTCCAAATGGTTCACATATCATGTTACACACCTATGCGTTTCATAGCCCGTCCATAGGTTCCACATTTTATATTATACCCCTATGCATTTCATAGCCCGTCCATAGGGTTCACATATCATGTTACACACCTATGCATTTCATAGCCCGTCCATAGGTTCCACATTTTATATTATACCCCTATGCGTTTCATAGCCCGTTCATAGGGTTCACGTTTCATATTATATCGGCACATGGGGCCACAATTATTACAACATACTTGGCACTAGGCCATATTTCATAACTCAATCTTTTATTTACCACATTTCACATCATTTCCACATATTTCATATCAATATTAATTTCAACAACAAGCCATTCAATTCAAGATGTCAAGTACACATGAGAGGAACCATGATTCCTCGGCATATACAATATCTCAGAGATCATGCACCTCAAGTTTATTGACAATGGAACTTTAAACACCAGAGTCTCTTCCAAATCAATAGAGGGGTACACCAACCCGCAATAAAAACATACATCAAAGGCATAAGCAAATAATTACACCAATTATTCTTGAATCCTTCCTTTTCAATCATGACATTTTTTAATTATAATTCAAGTTCTCGGCACGTTGGCCACACTCTATTTCCCAAATTCATTTGATTACTTCAAACATCTTTACACATAGAGGATTTCACATAGTTTGGCATAAGATATAGAACTCAATCTCAATTTAAGGTCTTATCATTTCAATACATGATTCACATTCCTTGCACCCTTTTTAAGTTATCAACAATAGCACTTTGGTCATATCGGAATGCATCTTTTACAATTATAGGGTCACAACACAAATTCATGTAAAGTACCAATCACAACAAGAATCCAAAGTTCAATCTTACCACATTTACACAACCCCTGTCTTCACTTCCAAACATTTTTGTACATTTCCAACAACTAGACACAATCAGTCAAATACTTTTGGTACACATAAGAACAATTTGGAGGATCAACCATAACGAGTTTGCTCACACAATTTGGCATCAAAATCTCAATTTAAACTTGACTTGAAGTCTAGGCATTTTAGCACATAGTTCCCATTATTCACAAATCTTCATTTATCAAGAATAACATATTAAACACATTGAGGTACATCCTTCACATATATTCTTGAAACACACAAATTCTTTGAAATAATGAATACTGCATAAATCAAATTCCGGACTTACAACATACACAGGGACACCATGGGAGCTCAATTTCTAAGAAGAGGGAGTTTTAGCCATACATACCTCAAATTCGCCCCTTAATGATATTACAACGATCCAATACACTTAAGCAACTTCAATCTAAAATACAACATTCAATAGGGCAAATATTAGTAATAAATTCCATAACTTCTTCCATTTAAGCCTATAATCAAACACCTTGTAGGTATAGATCTTTACATCTCATAACCATAGTATTAGTTCATCCAACCATCACCACTAACCAACAATTCATTCCACCATCATTCCTAACCAATTTATAACTTCCAACAACATATGTAAATCCATTTGTTCATACTCAACCATCAACCTCCTTAATTAACCCATTTCATAATCTCTACAACCAACACAGCCTAGGTTAGGCACTTATGGCTTTCAATCACTACACCAAGAGTTCTAACACTTAATTCATACTCAAATTCCCATAATATATCCATATATGTAAGTATAAGGTATAGGATTACCTCTTATAGATCAATTCTTGAAAGACAACTTTGGGGTGTTCTTGAGGTTTTGAAGAAATCCTATAAAATTCAACCAAAATCATGTTGTAACTTGTAATTGAGAAGTGAAATCACCATGAAAACACACTTAAAAACTCACCTTAGGTGTGCAATTTGATGCCTTGGTCGAGTTGGGGTGTAAAGAGAACCCTAACCTTGAGTGATATCTCAAAATCTCTTATTTCCGGTCTTTAGGGGTATTAAAACCTTCCAGGCGCGCGAACGTTGGCATAGTTCGCGCGTTGTTCGCGTGTCGGGGCAGAATACTCATCAAAAATGCGCGAACTCGCGAGCTCGCGCGAAGTTCGCGCACTGTTCGCGCGAGTGACACCTGACCAGTAAAATGGTCATAACTTTTTGTATACTCCTCCAAATGACAAATGGTTTGTTGCGTTGGAAACTAGACTCAAAGGGATTTAATTTGATAGGTTGTTCATCACACAACTGCTTATATAACTGGATATATGATCGTTCAAAGTAAGGTATTGTGCGCACTCATTTACAGATTTCGTCTAATATGCAATTTTCCAACTTGGCTTAGACTTAGGCCTCTCCTTAGACCCCAAATGACTTATAATAAGACTTATATACTTATTACCATATCCAATTGATATCCATAATATCATAAATCCTTATTTGCACACGAAATAAAATAATTTTGCATACCTTGGCACGACGAAATCATAAATTACTCGAAAAAAATTTTCTGGGGCCTTACATTCTCCCCCCCAGGATCATTCGTCCTCGAATGAGGATCGACGTCCGTTCACTAGACATACTTATGTAACATCGGCTTGTTCACATCATGAAATATATAAATAGCAACGAATTTGGCTAACTCCATAAATTTCCAAAAATTTCGCCAGAGTTTCCTTTGTAACTCGGCCTATCCACCTATCAAAGAACCACCAAGATCATCCTAAA
This sequence comes from Nicotiana glauca, assembly GCA_026770625.1. Taxonomy (NCBI): domain Eukaryota; kingdom Viridiplantae; phylum Streptophyta; class Magnoliopsida; order Solanales; family Solanaceae; genus Nicotiana; species Nicotiana glauca. Next base: position 32,787 of record MU746732.1, read on the forward strand.
AACACATCCATAATTCGACAAAGTACCACAAAGTATATCTTAACAATACTAATCTCAGTATTACAAGCACTACATTATCCTAAGGATACTAGAACATGGACTGCACAGTTTTAGATCAAAACACCTATATAGTACCTTTCAAGTAAAAACTAATTGATATTCAATCAAGCAAAAAATTATTTTCCTTCCACGACACATTCAGCCTTCCAGTTGACCTCCTCGACTTACAAGCTCTGTCATGACACATTCTCGGAAATAATATCAACTCCCAAATATACATAACAAGGATGACAGATAGACACCTCTCATGAGTTAACTATCCATTGACTTCACCTTTAATAATTTCCACTGTACAATTTACATTCCACCAGATATTGCAATTCATGGTAACAACAACAACTCACAATTTCATCACATGGCATCACACCATCAAGAATGTCATTTAATAGTCACCAAACAGTCATGTGTTCGTAATAGTCCTTACCAGCCATTAATGTAATCACAAAGGTGTTCATCAACAAGAATATACTTTCATTTCAATCAACCATCCATATGAAGTCAAGCCACGATGATTCTTTCCAGTAGTGCATCATATAGGATATTATCATGATTATATAGTTCAATCAAATCAATTCATACCCCTATTTTATCACTACCTTCTTAGACATAGGCATATGAAAATACAAATTCATGAGGAACAACTATGGAGAAACATCATACTAATATTGAGTGACAAAGTGCATAGACTATTACCCATATCTCTCTCCTTTAGCTGTCTGGATGTGTAGGCAATCACCCTACCATATTACATCAATGATTTCACAATTTTCTCATATGTTCATTTCAATAGTGATTTCGATCACTTTCCACCCTTATTACCTCGGCCACCGATATTACCTCGGCCACCCTTCACCACAACCTACACCTTACTACTTCGTATTGTGGCGCGCAACACGATCCCACCGAACAGTCACAATTCACAAACAACACAACAATAATTCTCAAAGAACAACCACAACAATTCACAAGAATTTCCATAGTCATCAATACCATTTCCATCATATTCAACAACTCATATGCATTTTATGTCACAATGATAATTGCCCACGACAAGCCATATATGTTATTACCACAGTTGTTCCAATTGCATCAATTATGATTTCTTTCCATCATTTATTACACAACCCTTACCTCATAAACACATTCACATACACACTTGATTTGTTTCCATTTATTCACACAATCATATCGGGACTTATAACCAACAATGTTCAAGGAATATAAATCACAAGAATTCATGAAATAGGCCATCTTGCCTTAACACCCGTGAAACAACCAAAATTCACAAATAGTTCACATAAATAACACATACCAATTTCTCGTACACCAAACATGGTTTTAGCCATTATACACATTTCCACATTTGGACACATTAACATTCTTTCATTTGTTAACACATATTTCCACTTCTGCATCCTCAAGCATTTACAAGCTTTGCACATAATAAGGTAGGCACATCAATTCACTTTTCATAATCACATATAACACGGTGGTGTGGAAATCAACTAAGGCAACAATACACATATTTTCATACAAGGTACACATACCGTATGCTTCTCACAACAAGGGGATTCTACAAGAGTTAAAGTTAGCCATACATATTGATGATATACTACATGATGTGGTGGTGCAGTGATATTAATAGGAACAAGGGTACTCCCCTTCAACATTATCACATCGAAATTTCTATTCCTTGTAACAATCCTCTAGGCCTTTAATGTCCGACCTTCACTTGCCGACATTTCGTACATTTTGCCACAAAGTCCGCCACAACATTGTATTTTTTTTTTCGGGTGATATAAAGTATCGATGCCGTAACCTTTGAGTAACCCCAACTATATTCTCATCTTGAGTTCAATTGAGTCTCATTTCATAACTTCTTACCTCACGCGAGAGACTTACACTCTCATCATTAATCGCTTGGTCATTCTCTCATATATCACGTGCTTATATAACCAATTTTCTTTCACA
>MU746732.1:39777-82067 GCA_026770625.1 Nicotiana glauca
TAGATCAATTCTTGAAAGACAACTTTGGGGTGTTCTTGAGGTTTTGAAGAAATCCTATAAAATTCAACCAAAATCATGTTGTAACTTGTAATTGAGAAGTGAAATCACCATGAAAACACACTTAAAAACTCACCTTAGGTGTGCAATTTGATGCCTTGGTCGAGTTGGGGTGTAAAGAGAACCCTAACCTTGAGTGATATCTCAAAATCTCTTATTTCCGGTCTTTAGGGGTATTAAAACCTTCCAGGCGCGCGAACGTTCGCATAGTTCGCGCGTTGTTCGCGCGTCGGGGCAGAATACTCAGCAAAAACGCCAAGCGAAGTTCGCGCACTGTTCGTGCGAGTGACACCTGACCAGTAAAATGGTCATAACTTTCTTTATCCACCTCCAAATGACAAACGGTTTGTTGAGTTGGAAACTAGACTCAAAGCTCTTTAATTTGATAGGTTTTTAATCACACAACTCCTTATATAACTATATATATGATCGTTCAAAGTAAGGTATTGTGCGCACTCATTTACAGATTTCGTCTAATATGCAATTTTCCAACTTGGCTTAGACTTAGGCCTCTCCTTAGACCTCAAATCACTTATAATAAGACTTATATACTTATTACCATATCCAATTGGTATCCATAATATCATAAATCCTTATTTGCACACGAAATAAAATAATTTAGCGTACCTATGCAGGACAAAATCTTAAATTACTCGAAAAAAATTTTCCGGGGCCTTACACCCGAGCAGGAACACAAGTGGCGGAGCCTCAGGTCAATTTTGAGGGGGAGGTTCTAGCCCCAGCAGTTCCAGTAGGCCCAGCTCAGGTCCCAGAGGGGTTCATTGCCACCCTAGTTCTTCAGGACGCTCTAGTCAGATTGGTATGCCTCATATAGAGTGTCAGCCAAGCGAGTTTACTTCCAGTAGCACCAGCCGCTTCTCAGGCTGGAGAAGGGGCTCAAAATCCTGCTGCACGCACTCTGGAGCAGGTAGCTCCCTAGGTTCAGGTTCCAGTGGTTCAGCCAGTTGTGGCAGTCCAACCGGGTGTAGTGACTCAGACTGGTGATAGAGCGGCTATGTCCGCAAATGCTTTGTGGAGGCTGGATAGGTTCACCGAGCTCTTCACTACCACATTCAGTGGCACTTCCTCTGAGGATCCCCATGACATCTTATATAGTTGCCATGAGGTTCTTCGTAACATGGGCATTGTTGAGACCAATGGAGTTGATTTTGCCGCATTTCTCCTATCTGGATCCACCAAAACTTGGTGGAGAGATTATTGCTTAGCCAGGCCAGCCGGGTCACCCTCTTTGACATGGGAGTAGTTTTCAGTGTTGTTTCTTGAGAAGTTTCTCCTCGTGACTCAGCGAGAGGCCTTTCGGAGGCAGTTTGAGCGCCTTCAGCAGGGCTCTACAATGGTCACTCAGTATGATACCAGGTTCATTTATCTAGCTCGCCATGCGCTTGTCATAATTCCCACCGATAGAGAGGGTGAGGAGGTTTATTGATTGTCTTATTCAGCCGATTCATCTTCAGATGGACAAGGAGGCTGGGAGTGAGATTCCCTTTTAGGAGGCGGCCAATGCGGCCTTCAGAGTTGAGTTGGTTTTGACACAGGGAGGTGGTCATGAGTCGTATAAGTGAACCCGTCATTTAGGTAGATTCAGTGGTACCTCGTCTCGAGGTAGAGATTCTTATGGTAGAGGCCATCTTCCAAAGCCCTTTCAGTCAGCTCTCCAGGTCTCTCATGGTACTTCAGGCGGTCGAGGTTCTCAGACGCACTATTCTGATCAGTAACTTTACAGTGCACCACCAGCTCCCATCAGTGCACCGCCGCTTCAGATTTTTTGAGGTGGTCATTTAGGCCGTCAAGGTCGGCCTCAGTTTCCTCAGCTACATCATTCGGGTGGATGTTATGAGTGTGGTGAGTATGGTCATATCAGGAGGGCTTGCCCAAGGTTGAGGGGTACTCAACCGCAGCAGCAGGGTCCCTGTCCTATAATTCAGGCACCAAATGATCCACAGGCCACCCAGCCAGCTAGAGGCGGGGGTAGAGGTAGTAAAGGTGGAGGTAGAGGTCATAGAGGTGGAGCTCAGGCCACCAGAGGTGGAGGCCAGCCAGCAGTCGAACGTCCTAGAAAGGTAGTTCTGGGTAGTGGGGCCCAGCCCCGATGTTACGCTCTTCCAGCCAGGCCAGAGGTTGAGTCTTTAGATGTAGTCATTGCAGGTACTATTCTGGTCTGTGATAGAGATGCGTCAGTGCTATTTGATCCAGGGTCTACGTATTCGTATGTGTCCTTTTATTTTTTACCCTACCTGGTCATGCATAGTGATCCACTAAGTCTTTCTATTTATGTATCTACACCGGTGGGTGATTTTATTGTGGTCGATCGAGTTCATCATTCATGTGTTGTAGTGATTGGGGGTCTTGAGACCCGTGTTGATTTGTTGCTTTTAGACATGGTAGATTTTGACGTTATATTGGGGATGGACTGGTTATCCCCATATCATGCTATCTTGGACTGCCATGCCAAGACCGTGACCTTATCCTTACTAGATTTGCCCTGTTTAGAGTGGAGAGGGACTCCAGGTTATGCTACAGGCAGTGTTATTTTATGCGTGAAGGCTCGGTGTATGGTCAAGAAGGGGTGTTTGGCTTATTTTTCTTATGTGCTCGATTCCAGTGTTGAGGTTCCCTATATTGATTCAGTACCCATGGTTCGTGCGCTTATTGAGGTCTTTCCTTCAGACCTGCCGGGGATGCCACCCGACAGGGACATTAATTTCTGTATTGATCTGGCTCCGTGAACCCAGCCCATTTCTATTCTAACATATCGCATGACCCCGCCATAGTTGAAAGAGCTAAAAGATTAGTTGTAGGATTTGCTTGAGAAGGGTTTCATTAGACCCAGCGTTTTGCCTTGGGGTGCGTATGTGTTATTTGTGAAGAAAAATGATGGTTGGATGAGAATGTGCATTGATTACTGGCAATTGAATAAGGTTACAATCAAGAATAAGTATCCACTGCCAAGGATTGACGACTTATTTGATCAGCTTCAGGGTGCCAAGGTATTTTCAAAGATAGACTTGAGATCTAGTTACCATCAGTTGAGGATTAGGGCATCCGATGTCTTTAAGACATCTTTCTACACTCGGTACAGGCATTACAAGTTCTTGGTCACATTATTTGGGTTGACAAATGCCCCAGCAACTTTTATGGACTTGACGAACCGAGTGTTTAGGCCTTATTTGGACTCGTCCATTATAGTCTCTATTGATGATATTATGATATACTCTCGCAGCCAGGAGGAGCACGAGCAACATCTCAGAGTGGTTTTTCAGACTCTGAAGGATAGTCAGCTATATGAAAAATTTTTGAAGTGTGAGTTTTGGTTGAGTTTAGTTGCATTCCTGGTTCATGTCGTATCAGTAGAGGGTATTCAGGTTGACCTGAAGAAGATTGAGGCAGTCAAGAACTGGCCTAGACCAGCATCAACTATAGAGATTCGGAGTTTCTTGAGGTTGGCATGCTACTATCGTCAGTTCATAGAGGGGTTCTCATCTATTGCAGCCCCGATAACCGGGTTGACCCAGAAGGGTTCCTAGTTCAGATGGTCGGATGAGTGTGAGGCGAGCTTTCAGAGGCTCAAGACAGCTCTGACAATGGCACATGTATTGGTTTTGCCTGCAGGTTCAAGGCCTTATGTAGTGTATTGCGATGCTTCCCGTATTGGGCTTGGTGCTGTATTGATGCATGATGGCAAGGTCATTGCCTATGCTTCGAGACAGTTGAAGATCCACGAGAAGAATTATCTGGTTCATGATCTAGAGTTGGCAGTCATTGTTCATGCATTGAAGATTTGGAGGCATTATCTATATGGTGTGACGTGTGAGGTGTACACTGATCATAAGAGTCTTCAGTATCTGTTTAAGAAAAAGTAGTTAAATTTGAGGCAGAAGAGGTGGTTAGAGTTGTTGAAGGATTATGATGTCACTATCTTATATCACTCGGGGAAGGCCAATATGGTGGCCGATGCTTTGAGTAGGAAGTCACCCAGCATGGGCAGTCTTGCTTATATTCCTGTTAGCCAGAGGCTGCTTGCTTTGGATGTTTAGGCTTTGGCCAATCGATTTTTGAAGTTGGATATTTCTGAGCCTAGTCGAGTGTTGGCTTGTACGATCGCTCGTTCTTCATTATTGGAGCGTATCCATGATTGGTAGTTTGATGATCCCCATTTGTGTATCCTTAGAGACACGGTTCAACGTGAAGGTGCCAAGCAGGTGAATTTATATGATGATGGAGTTTTGAGATTGCAGGGGCGAGTTTGTGTGCCCAACATTGATGGGATTAGAGAGTTGATCTTAGCGGAGGCCCATATTTCTCGGTATTCTATTCATCCAGGCACCGCGAAGATGTATCAGGATTTACGGCAGCATTATTAGTGGCATATAATGAAGAAGGATATTATGGCATATGTGGCACGGTGTTTGAATTGTCAGCAGGTTAAGTATGAGCATCAGAGGCCTGGTGGATTATTTCAGAGGATTGAGCTTCTCGAGTGGAAGTGGGAGAGGATTACCATGGATTTTGTTATTGGACTTCCGTTGACCCGGAAGAAGTTGGTTGCAGTTTGGGTCATTGTTGATAGGCTGACAAAGTCAGCACATTTCATTCCGATGGCAGTCTCCTATTCATCCGAGAGGTTTGCTGAGATCTATATTTTGGAGATTTTTCTCCTTCATGGTGTGTCGGTATCAATCATTTCGAACTGAGGTACGTAGTTTACCTCGTATTTATAGTGAGCAGTTCAGTGAGAGATAGGCACCCAGGTGGAGTTGAGTACCGCATTTCATCCTCAGATGGATGGGCAGTCCGAGCGGACTATTCAGATATTTGAGGATATACTCCTGGCTTTTGTTATTGACTTTGGAGGTTCATGGGATCAGTTCCTGCCTTTAGCATAGTTTGCCTACAACAACAACTACCAGTCGAGTATCCAGATGGATCCTTGTGAGGCTCTATATGGTAGGCGGTGTCGATCTCTGGTTGGATGGTTTGAGCCGGGAGAGTCTCGGTTGTTGTGTACAGATTTGGTTCAGGAGGCCTTGGACAAGTTTAGTATTATTTAGGATAGGCTTTATACGACTCAGTCTAGGTAGAAGAGTTATGCAGACCGCAAGGTCGAGATATGGCTTTCATGGTTGGTAAGCGAGTATTGCTCCGAATATCGCCTATGAAGGGCGTGATGAGATTTGGGAAGAAGGGCAAGCTTAGCCCTAGGTTCATTGGTCCGTTTGAGATTCTTGATCGAGTGGGAGAGGTGGCATAGAGACTTGCATTGCCGCCTATCTTATCAGGCATACATCCAGTTTTTCATGTGTCCATGCTTCGGAGTTATCACGGCGATCCAGCCCACGTGTTAGATTTCAGCACTATCCAGTTGGACAAGGACTTACCTTATGAGGAAGAACCGGTAGCTATTTTAGACCGGCAGGTTCGTCAGTTGAGGTCTAAGAGTTTCCCTTCTGTTCTTGTTAAGTGGAGAGGTCAGCCTCTTAAGGTATTAACCTGGGAGTCTGAGTCCGATATGCTGAGCCGTTATCCTCAACTATTCCCTGACTCAGGAACTTCCTTCTTCTGTCCGTTCGAGGACGAACAGTTATTTTAGAGGAGGAGAATGCGACGACCCAAAGGGGGTCATCACCTGTTTTCTTACCCATTCCGTTCTTTTGAGGCCTTGAAAACCTCATTTTTAGTCGCCTCCATTTTCGTGTGCAGTCCGGGCGCGTAGTCGAAAAGCGTAAATATAAAATTCTGTGAAAATGATAAAATTTGATATTAAAATCAGTAAATTTGACTCCGATCAACATTTTGGGAAACGGACTCGGAACTATGATTTGACAATTCCGGAGGGTCCGTAGGAAGACTTAGGCGTATGCCCGGAATCGAATTTCGAGGTCCCAAGCCCGAGAAATGAATTTTTGAGTAAAATTTTTTTTCTGAGATTATTAAGGAAAATTGAAATGAAAGTTGATTAGAACGTGTTGGTATCGAGCCCATATTTTGGTTCTGGCACCTGGCATAGGTCTTATATGTAGTTTAAGATATTTTTGTGAATTTTGATTGAAATTGGATGTCGTTTGACGTGTTTCAGACTTAAAACTCTAAATTTGAAAGTTCATGAATTTGAAGTAAATCTAGTGGTTTTGAGGTTTGATTCGTTGTTTTTTATGTTATTTTGGCGATTTGATCGCACAGTTAAGTTCATAGGATGTTTTTGAGTTAGTGTATGTGTTTGGTTAGGAGCCCCGAGGGCTCGGAAGTGTTTCAGAGGTGTTTAGGAGTGGTTTCGGACTTGGGAAAAATTGCAAAAAATGGGCTTCAGCTGTTGCACACAATTTCTTGTTCGCGTTTTTGAAGCTTTGAGTTTGTCCTTCATTGCGTTTGCATAGAGTTATTGGACCCTGAGGGCTCAGCCCTCTTTTCTTCTTCGGGTTCGCATACAGTTCATCGTGTTCGCGTACGGTCCAACGTGTTTGCATAGAACAAATCCCTGGACCCCCCAGCCTTTTCTCTTCGCGTTCGCACTCTTCTCATGGTGAACACGATGGTCTGCCCAGTTTACCCTTCGCGAACGCGACCTTCTTTCCGCGAACACGAAGGGAAATTTTTGTCCAGTCATATTTTAATTCCAGAACAGTAGCTACGGGAATTTTTCAGCAAAACACACGAACTCCTTCTTCTCCAAGGTCCTAAGGCATCCATTGAAGCTCTCTTTCACCAACACTTCTTGGGTTAGAAAATCTTAACTCGTTTTCTTCATTTTCCATCAATATTTGTTGAATTCCTAAGCCTAAAACATGTAATTTAGGGTGGAAATTGGAGGAAATGGGTAGAGTTTGGGCCTTTACTTTTTTCTTTATTTAGAGCTCGTTTTGGGGGTCGAATTTGAAAATAACGTATATATTCGGGCTTGTGGGTGAATGGGGGATATGAGTTTGGTCCGAACCTCGTGTTTTGACCAAGCGAGCCCGGGGTCAATTTTTGGGATTTTAGGAAAAAAGCATGGAAATCTATAACTAGGCATTGGGTTTGATTTGTTTAGCACATATTGATATTATGAAGTCGTTATTGTATAGATTTGATGGAGTTGGAGCCGAATTCGAGAGGAAAAGCGGTTGTTGTGGATTGATTTGGCTGTGGAAGTTGAGGTAAGTGTTTGGTCTAACCTTAGCTTGAGAGAATGGGAGTTGAGTCTTATCTGCTACTTGCTAATTGTCGAGTACGATATATAGGCATGGTGACGAGTATCTATACATTGGTGTCTAGCATGATCGTGAGTCCCTATATTGTGAATATCCTGGTTTTGTTATAGCTTCCACACTTAATTGATGATTTCTATACGTTGTAAAGAGTATGTGAAATGAAATTGTGATCTTTGAACTTCGTGGAGCGTTGGCTCGAGTTGAAATACAAATTGTGAAGGTGTATGCGATATTAAAATCTTTGGAGCGTTGTCTAAAGTGATAATGTGAACTATGAGATGAAAATGAAAGAAATAGAAAGAGTTATTGGGTTATTCCCTTGTCGGAACGTTTTGTTGTTTTGTTTATTTTCTCCCTTGCTGGGACATGGAAATTTATTGATATTGTTCCCTTGCCATGATTTAATTGTTTAATTGCATTCCCTTGCTGGGATTTCTATCGTTATTTGTTTACATTCTTGCCCCTTATTTGTGAGTGTTGTTAGGGTGAGAAAGAGTGATAAAGCACGAAGGGTGATGTCGTGCATTGTATGATATTTGTGGATCGGGTTGCACGCAGCAACAATGCTGAATGATATATATCGGGTTGTGCGCCGCAACAATGATATTTGTGGATCGGGTTGCACGCCGCAACAATTCTAAATGATATGGATCGGGTTGCACGCCGCAACAGAGTTGTTATATAACGGGATCGGGTTGCACGCCGCAACAGTATTGTTATATATTGGGATCGGGTTGCATGCCGCAACAATTATTCGTACAAGTGTGCTTATTTGGATATTAGTTTCTTTTGTTCACTATAAATTCTAAGACGTCCTTAGACTGTTACTCTGGATTTACTATTAATACTTTTATACCCCCCGCAACATGTCTCCCCCTCCCATCTTTACTTGTTTATTCCTGTTTATTTTCCGTTGTATATTATATACCTGCACAGGTTTACTTGGTTGTTTGGTCCTAGCCTCTTCACTACTTCGCCGAGGTTAGGCTGGGCACTTACCAGCACATGGGGTCGGTTGTGCTGATATTATACCCGTGCTATTTTGCATAGGTCCAGGCTTTGGACAACAGCAGCAGTAGTGTGGGAGCAGATTTTCAGTCCAGTGAGACACTGAGGTAGCCTTGTAAGCGTCCGGGGGCCCGACGTCTCCTTCATCTTTCTTTTCAGTCTGTTGTCTTTTGTATTTGGGACAAACAGTTACATTTTCTTTCGAACATTGTATTTAGTAAATCTTAGTAGTTCGTGAGCATTGTGACACCAGTCTTGGGTAGAGTCTTTTGTTGACTTTTCCGCATTTCTATTCAGTTTTCTATAATTTAAGACATCCGCTTATGATTTTAATTATGATGTTTTTATTTTAATGTTGATAATTATAAAAAAGGATTACGTGGTTAGTGAAAAGTAATTAAGTTTGGCTTGCCTAGCTCCTATTAGTAGGCATAATCACGACCCCCGAGGGTGGAAAATTCGGGTCATGACAAGTTGGTATCAGAGCTCTAGGTTACATAGGTCTCACAACTCACGGACAAGCTTCGTAGTGTCTTAGGAATTGGTACGGAGACGTCTGTACTTATCCCCCAGAGGCTAAAGAGTGAGGAAAATCTGACACTTGTTCCTTCTTTTCGTGCGAATTTGTTTCTCAAATACTGATTGCCTTTCTACTCTGTTCTTTCCCAGATGGCGAAAATATGCGCTTCCTCATCTACCACTCAGCAGCCCGAGCCCCCAGCAGAATCTCCCACTAGAAGCAGAGGCCGAGGCCATACCAAAGGCCGAGGTAGGGGCAGAGCTCAGCCACGAGCAGCAGCACCAGTGGCGAAGCCTCAGGTCGATTTTGAGGGGGAGGTTCCAGCCCCAGCAGATCTAGTAGGCCCAGCTCAGGTCCTAGAGGGGTTCATTGCCACCCTAGTTCTTCAGGACGCTCTGGTTAGATTGGTAGGCCTCATGGAGAGTGTCACCCGAGCGGGTTTGCTTCTAGTAGTGCCATCCACTTCTCAGGCTGGAGGAGGGGCTCAGACTCCTACTACACGCACTTCGGAGCACGTAGCTCCCTAGGTTCAGGTTCCGCAAATGCTTTGTGGAGGCTGGATAGGTTCACCAAGCTCTTCACTACCACATTCAGCGGCGCTTCCTTTGAGGATCCCCAGGACTTCTTATATAGCTGCCACGAGGTTCCTATCCCACTCCAATACCAACGCCTAAATCCCACTCAAAACTCAGATTCCTGGTTGGGGAACTTTTCCGCCATTGTCCCAACTTCCTCACTCAAATCCCCAAATTAGATGAAGAATACAACGATAGATTAATATAATTTAATCAAAATCGAGTTAGGAGTAGTTACCCATAGATCTTCTTCAAAAGAGTGTCTTCTACCCTTTTTGGGTTAAAAAGATTAACCATATAAGAATTTATTATGCCTTTATCATGATGTAACTCTGTACCCATCAGGATTCTTCGAGGGTTAGAGTTATCCAAAAACTTTGTTATGCCTTAGCATAAGTTTGTTCGAGAGTTCGAACAATTTAGTACCATTTAAGTTTTTTGATGGTTAATGTTATTGAAACCCTTTTTAATTTTGCCGAAGGTAGCCTTGTTTAACCGGTTTTACAAAAATATTTGAAGGCCTGCTTTATTATAGAATTCGAACGTCACCAAGCAGCGTTATATTTTCCATAGCCTTTAACTTGACATTTTCCCTTTGGGCTTGTTTCTCGATTATACTTCAAACTTGTTCGAATTACCAGTCCCCGAGTGGGGTGGTCGTGGACTATAAAATTGAGGATTGCCTTTTTAAGGTCTTAAGATTTTGAAGTTTGATAATTCAAGTATGTCGATTATCATATAGGAGTTCCCGAGTACGGGGTTAGTTGCTCGAGCTTCAATTACGATTGGCTATTGAGTTGATTTATGTAATATATTGTAAGTATGAAATTGTAAAGTCAAAATCTAACTAAGGTATGGAACATCATATAAGAAAAAAGTACTTCTTTCAATAAATCATTCATGCGTACATGTTTTGTCATTAGGGCTCGAGCAATCTACATGGGCACAGATCATTTGATCATTTGGCCCTTTACAAAATTTTCCTATCGAGACCCTGTTAACACGAAGCATATTTCTTGAAAATATAACATCCGAGGGTGATGCCCCCATTATTCGAGGTTGATTGTAAGGAATCCTCGGATACTACTGAATTGTCCCCAGGTAGCACAAATATTGGTGCCTCGTTAAAAACCTCGTCGGAAAAAACCTATTGGGGATAAAAACCGATCTAAGGGAAAAAGAGTGCAACGCGTGCTTTAAAATCCAAGGTTTTCGTGTAGAAGAACTTCTAAGTGTATTCGATCGAAACACGTACAATAAGTTAGTATCAAATACAAATGAAAAGGGAGAGTGTCATACCTTAGTAGTGATATCGTTTAGGAGTGATATGTTCCAATTATTTGGAAATTGTTCGCCCTCCATTGTGCCAAGTTTGTAAAAACCCTTTCCGATAACACCGAGGACCTGACATGGCCCTTCCTAAATCGGACCGCGTTTCCCTTTGTTTGGGTCTCAAGTATTGAGGGTGTCTTTCCTCTGAACTAAGTCTCATATTCGAAAGTGGTGAAGATTGGCTCTTCGGTTGTAGTATCTTTCGATGCACTACTTTTGTGCTTCCATTATAACGAGGGCGCTTCCCGTTTTTCATCTAACAATTCAAGGCTTGTGTTCATAGCCTCATGATTTCACTCTTCCATTGCATATCGAAACTTGTCGCTAGGTACCCCAACCTTTATCGGGATCAGAGCTTCGGTGCCATACACTAAAAAAAATGGCATCGCACGTGTGCTAGATTTTGACGTAGTGCAATATGCCCAAAGAACTTCGGGCAAAACTTCTCTCCATTTTCCCTTAGCATCGTTCAATCCTTTCTTTAAATTCTGAATAATGGTCTTGTTTGTTGATTCGACCTGTCCGTTCCCACTAAGATGATACGGCATGGACAATATCCTTTTTATCTTGTGATCCTCAAGGAACTTTGTTACTTTGGTGCCGGTAAATTATTTTCCATTATCGCATACTATCTCAGCGGGTATCCCGAACCGCTATATGATGTGATCCCAGATAAACTCTATAACTTCTTTATCTCTAACTTTCTCGAAAGCCTATGCTTCAACTCATATAGAGAAATAGCCAGTCATAAATAAAATGAGTTTTGCTTTATCCGGGGACAATGACAGAGGGACGACAATATCCATTCACCCTTTCATGAATGGCCATGGGGATAGAACTGAATGAAGATGCTCCCCGGGCTGATGAATCATCATTGCATGACTTTAGCATCTGTCACATTTTCAAAAAAACTCCTTAGTATCTTTTTTCATATTGTCCCAATAATATCCTACTCTGATGACTTTGTGAACCAGTGATTCGACATTATAATGGTTCTCAAAAGTGCCCTCATGAATTTCTCGTAAGACATAGTATGTGTCTGCAGGACCCAAGCATATTGCCAATGGCCCATCGAACTTCCTTCTCTACAATGTTCCATCTTCGGCCAATGTAAATCGTGTAGCTTTCGTTCACAGGGTCATCGATTCCTCACAGTCCGACGAAAGTTTCCCATTCATTAAATAATCGATATATTTATTCCTCCAATCCCAAGTTAGGTTTGTGGAGTTTATTTTGGCATGGCCTTCTTCGGCCACTGATTTTCAAAGATGTACGACAATCCCCGAGCTAATTATCATCTTCGACTAATAATCCTAAGTTTTCAAGAGAACTGGTCTCATCATTCTGTTCTCGAGCTACATGCTGTAGGTTCCATTCATTGAATTGGTGTAAGGTTACCTGTAATTTATCCAAGTACCTCTATATTCGATCTTCTTGGAGATCGAAAGTTTTGCTGACCTGGTTAACCACGAGCTGGGAATCACATTTGGCCTCGATGATCTCAGCTCTCAAACTTTTAGCCAGCTCAAAACCTGCAATCATGACCTCATACTCGGTCACGTTGTTAGTCAACTTAGGGGTTTTGATAGATTGTCTAATCGTATTGATTGTGGGTGGATTCTAAATGATGCCTAGCCCCGACCCCTTCACATTTGAAGAACCATATGTGAAAAGTGTCCACACCCCTAAGGATGTACCCGATTTTTGCAATATCTTCGTTTTGACCTCGGGAACGAGGGCTGGTGTAGAGTCAGCCATGAAGTCTGCTAAGATTTGAGAATTGATGGTCGTTCGGGGTTGATACTCGATATTGTACCCACTATTTTCAACATCCCATTTGGACAGTCAACCCGAGAGCTCGGCTTGTGCAAAATGTTGCGAAGGAGATAAGTCGTTACAACACAAATTGAATGACATTGAAAATATGGTTTAAATTTCCTAGAGGCGCTTATTAGAGCGAGTGCTAATTTTTCTAAGTGTGGGTACCGTGTTTCCACCTCACCTAATGTTTGGCTAATGTAGTAAACAGGAAATTTTGTACCTTGCTCCTCTCGAACTAGGACACCACTTACTGCAACTTCCGAGACTGCCAAATATATGAAGAGTTGCTCGTCCGCTTTCTAAGTATAAAGAAATGGCGGGCTATAAAGATGCCTTTTTAATTCTTCCAATGCCTGTTGTCATTCCAGGGTCCAGATGAAATTGTTCTTCTTATTATGTAGTGAGAAGAACCTGTGACTTTGATCCGAAGACCTCGAGATGAATCCGCCTAAAGCAGTTATCTGTCCTGTTAGCCTTTGTACGGCCTTAACTGTCACGACCCTAAACTCAACCCGGTCTTGATGGCGTCTCTCGTGAAGACAAGCCCACCTGACTCACTTCTAGTTCACTTTAAGCAATTAAAATAATTACTAAGTCTTTAATTAGAAATAAAATCCCAAACTAAGCATTTAACATAATAATTTGCGGAACTAAAAGCCAACACAACCCGACATCGGGGTGTCACCAGTCATCGATGCACATATGATACTGAGCGCTCATGCGCACATATGAATGCGTGGAAAGAATTCAAAGAGTTACATTTCAAGCTGAATCGAGGACGCACGATAAGAATTCAATAATGTGAAGTTTTCCTAAAGGTTATGCAGCCTTTCGAGGATAAATACAGACGTCTCCGTACTGATCCGTGAGACTCTACTAAAATTTCTCATGACTCGTGAGATCTATGTAACCTAGGCTCTAAAACCGACTCTCGAAGCATCACAATACACGGTATATGAACTTGAAGCTGATGGAAAAACTAACATTGGAGTCGTGGTCAAGGCTGTCTTGAGCTTCTAAAAGCTCTCCTCACACTCATCCGACCATACAAACTAAGAGCCCTTCTAACTCAACTTGGTCAAGGGCGATGCAATAGATGAAAATCCCTGAATAAACCGGTGATAATAACCCGCCAACCCAAGAAAGCTGCGAATCTCTATGGCTAAGGATGGTTTGGGCCAACTCTGAACCACCTCTATGTTTTTCGCATCGACCTGAATACCCTCGTTAGCCACCACCTGCCCCAAGAAAGCCACTAAACTGAGCCAGAACTCATATTTGGAAAACTTTGCATAAAGTTTCTCCTCCATCAATTTATGAAAAAAACTCTCAAATGCTCCACGTGCTCCTCCTGACTACGTGAGTACACCAGAATATCTTCAATGAAGACAATCACGAACAAATCAGATAAGGTTGAAACACACTGTTCATCAGATGCATGAGCTCTGCTGAGGCATTGGTTAGCCCGAAAGACATAAAAAGGAACTCATAATGACTATATCTGGTCTCGAAGGCTGTCGTGCAAATTTGTTGATGCGAGTACTAAACTTCTATTATTCTATTCTCTCATATATGGTGAGAACACGCGCTACCGGTCAGGATGGACGACCAACTATGGCCACCAACTATGGCCACTAAAGGCTGAGGATGCGGTCATGGTCGTGTTAGGGGCAGAGCAGCTAGGGAAGCACTTGCAGATCCACCAGCTACCCCAGTTCAGGATCAGGTTCCATTTATGAACGCTCCAGCAGCACCAGCTGTGCTCATTGTGATTTCGTGTCTTCAGGAGGACTTGGCTTAGAACTTATCATTTTGCACTGGCCTTGCTCAGGAGATTTCATCCACTACAGTTGCAACTACTTCTCAAGCTAGGGGAGGCAATCAGAGACCCACCGCTTGCACATCTAAGGGGGTCATGCAGGGTTTTCAGACGCCGAGGGCTCATCCAGCTCAGCCGATTTACAGCTTCTAAGGACTATATAGTTCCTTCCATGCCAGAGGACGAGCAGTGTAGGTTTGAGAGGTTTGGTAGACTTCAGCCTCCGACCTTCAGTGGTGAAGGGGGCTTTTTGGACAAGTGTTAGAGGATGCATCGTACAATGAGTATTCTGTAGACCAGCAGGGTCGCCTTCAGGACTTATTAGTTTTTTGGAGCAGCCTTCACTTGGTAGGAGAATTTTGAGAGGTATAGCACTGTTGGTGCAGAACCTTTTACTTGGTAGCAGTTCTCCTTTCACTTCATGGAAAAGTATGTCCCGCAGTCTCGCAGAGAGGAGCTGCGCAGGCAGCTTGAGTGGTTGCGTTAGGGAGAGATGACTATGTCACAGTATGAGTTGAGGTTCTCAGAGTTAGCTCATCATGCCATCTAGTTGGTTTCGATAGATAGAGAGATTATTAGGAGGTTTGTTAATGGCCTGACTTATCAACTTCGTATTCTCATGACCAGAGAGAAGTTTTCTGGTGCTACTTTTGAGGAGGTTGTGGATATTGCCCATGAGATTGAGTTTGTTCGTCGCCAGGAGCCAGAGGAGAGGGAGGCCAAGAGGCCTCGAGGTTCTGGTAGCTACAGTGGTGCTCTTTCGAGAGGTCAGTCTTAGCACGGCAGAGGCCATCCATTAAGGCCTGCTCAGCCAACTCGCCCATGTTATCATGGGGCAGCGTCGTTTCATGGTTCTCACAATTCTCTTCATGGCCAGTCATCACTTAGTTCCCTTCTAGCTCAGAGTTCATCCTGTGCTCTATCAATTCAAGGCTCTTCCATGCCAGGTGCATCTGCTAGTTACTCCGGTGCGAGGGGTTCCCTTCAGTCCCCTTCTCCAGCATTTGGGAGTCATTTTGAGTGTGGAAAGATGGGTCATATATGGAGGCAGTATCCTCGTTGTCTTGCAAGTTCATCTCAGCAGAGGGGTCAGTCATCAGCTTTAGGGCCAGTTACTTCACCACCACCCACCCACCCAGCTAGTGGTGGGGGTCAGCTAGCTAGAGGCCATCCTAGAGGGGGGGTCGATCAAGTGGCGGTCAAGCCCATTTCTATGCACTTCCAGCTAGACCTAATGTTATTGCTTCAGATGCTATTATTACATGTAGTGTTTCGGTCTACCACAGAGATGCCTATGTATTATTTGATCACGGTTCCACCTTTTCTTATGTGTCATTATACTTTGCTCGTTATTTGAGTACGCCACATAAGTCTCTTGCTTCACCTGTTCATGTATCTACCCCAGTGGGCGATACTATTGTTGTAGACCGTGTGTACCGATCGTGTGTGGTGACTATTGGGGGTCTGGCGACCCGTGTGGATCTTTTATTATTGTGTACGGTGGATTTCGATATCATTTTGGGCATGGATTGGCTATCTCCGTGTTGTGCTATTCTGGACTATCATGCCAAGACAATCACATTGGCTATACCGGGTATGTCACAGATTGAGTGGTGAGGTATGTCCGATTACGTTCCTAGTAGAGTTATTTCATTCTTGAAGGCCCAGCGCATGGTTGGGAAGGGATGTCTTTCATTTCTATCCTTTGTGAAGGATGTCAGAGCTTAGACTCCCAATATTGATTCTGTTCCAATTGTGAGGGATTTTCTCGATGTATTTCCTACAGACCTGTCGGACATGTCACCAAATGGGGATATTCATTTTGGTATTGACCTGGTGTCGGGCGCTCAACCCATTTCTATTCCACCGTATCGTATGGAACCAGTGGAGTTGACGGAACAGCTTCAGGAACTCCTTGAAAATGGGTTCATTCAGCCTAGTGTGTCGCCTTGGGGCGCGCCGGTTTATTTGTGAAGAAGAAGGATGGCACAATAAGGATGTGCATTGAGTATAGTGAGTTGATCAAGGTAACAATTAAGAAAAAGTACCCTTTTCCTCGTATTGATGATTTATTGGACCAGATTCAGGGAGTGAGAGTGTTCTCCAATATTGATCTCTATTCGGGTTATCAGCAGGTGAAGATCAAGGACTCGGATATTCTCAAGACAACCTACAGGACCAGATATGGTCATTCTGATTTCCTTGTTATGTCTTTTGGGCTGACCAATGCCCCAGCAGCATTCATGCATCTGATGAATAGTGTGTTTCGACCTTATCTTGATTTGTTCATGATTGTCATCATTGATGATATTCTGTTGTACTCGTGTAGTCATGAGGAGCACGCATAGCACTTGATAGTTGTGTTACAGAGATTGAGGGAGAAGAAGCTTTATACAAAGTTCTCCAAATGTGAGTTCTGGCTCAGTTCAGTAGCTTTCTTAGGGCATGAGGTGTCTAGCGAGGGTATTTAGGTTTATCCAAAGAAGATAGAGGCAGTTCCGAGTTGGCCCAGACCGTCCTCAGCCATAGAGATTTGCAACATTCTTGGTTTGGCGGGTTACTGCCGATTTGTTCAGGGATTTTCATCTATTTCATTGCCCTTGACCAAGTTGACTCAGAAGGGTGCTTCATTTGTATGGTCGGATAAGTGTGAGGAGAGCTTTCAGAAGCTCAAGACAGCCTTGACCATGGCTCCAGTATTAGTTTTGACATCAACTTCAGGTTCATATACCGTGTATTGTAGTGCTTCGAGAGTTGGTATCAGAGCCTAGGTTACATAGGTCTCACGAGTCATGAGCAAGTTTAATAGAGTCTCGCGAATCGGTACAAAGATGTCTGTATTTATCCTCAAGAGTCTGCAAAACCGTTAGGAAAATTTCACATTCTTGAATTCTTATCGTGCATCCTTGATTCAGATTGAAATGTAACTCTTTGAATTCCTTCCACGCGTTCGTATGCGCGCTGACCGCTCAGTATCAGATGTGCATCGATGACTGGTGACACCCCGATGTCGGGCTGTGTTGGCTTTTATTTACGCAAATTATACTATTAAATGCTTGTTTTGGGATTTTATTTCTGATTAAAGACTTAGTAGTTATTATTTTAATTGCTTAAAGTGAATTGGAAGTGAGTCGGCTGGCCTTGTCTTCACCAGAGGCGCCATCACGACCGGGTTGGGTTTAGTATCGTGACATTAATGTTGTCCACAACTGATATGTCTTCGATTGCCTTGATTTTATCGAGGTTGAAATCGATTCCCCGATTTGATATTATTAAGCTGGGGAACTTTCCTGAACCAACCCCGAATGCACATTTCTTGGGATTGAGCTTCATGTTGTATTTTCTCTATATGTCGAAGGTTTTCTACAAATGTGTCAAATGGTCCTCTGCACGCAGGGACTTAACTAGAATGTCATCAATATAAATCTCCACTGATTTACCTATTTATTCTTCGAACATTTGCTTTACTAGGTGTTGATAGGTAGCACCAGCATTATTTAGTCCAAATGGCAATACATTATTGCAATAAGTATCGTACTTAGTGATAAATGAAGAATTTTCCTAATCCTCCAAGTTCATTCGTATTTAATTGTACCCGGAGTTGGCATTAAGAAAGCTTAGGATCTCGTGGACAGTAGTGGCGTCGATCATGCCATCGATATTTGGTAGGGGAAAAGAGTCCTTAAGGCATGCTTTGTTCAAGTCTTTGCAGTATACACACATTCTAAGATTATTCCCCTTCTTGGGGACTACAACTGCATTTGCTAATAAATCGGGATATTTTACTTCCAGGATGGATCCTATTTTGAGAAGTTTAGTTACATCGTTCTTGATGAAGGCATGCTTTACCTCGACTGTGGCCTTCTCTTTTCCTTTACCATTCTGAACTTTGGTTCCAAACTCAATCAATGAGTGGTGATCTCCAGTGGGATCTATGTCATGTCAAGGTGGGACCAAGCAAAACAATCCATATTTTTACTAAGGAATTCAATGAGTTTTTCCCTAAGCTCGGGAGTTAACCCCATGCCCAGGTTCTCGATCACTATGACTTGTTCCAGCTCTTCGACCGTTGACTTTGTGGCATCGGAATCATCGAGGATTATGAAGGTTCGAGGTATCATGCAATCATCATCCTTGATAACTTCCTACTACTCCAATCTAGTCGAAGTCGGCGACTGTAGTTGCTATTTGACCTTATACTTCTCCTTTAATTATGTTTCCTTTGTTGATTTTAGAGTCGACACTGGTATCACCTCATCGATTTCAAACATCTCTTTGGCTACTGGTTATTCATCCTACACCGTTTTGACTCCCTCTGGTGTTGGGAACTTCAATACTTGATGAAGCATTGAAGGTACTGCCCTCATATTATGGATCCAAGGTCTCACGAGCAGTGTGTTGTATCTCATATCACCTTCGATTACATGGAACTTCATTTCCTGTATACTTCTAGCCACGTTCACTGGCAACATGATTTCCCTTTTGGTGGTTTCACTTGCCATATTGAAACCGTTGAGCACTCGAGCTGCAGGCACGATTTGATCACGTAGGCCGATCTGCTCCACGCCCCTTGATCGAATAATATTTGTCGAGCGACCTGGATCAACCAACACACGTTTAACTTAAATTTTATTCATAAGGATAGATGTTACCAATGCGCTGTTGTGGGGTTGTTCGATCCCTTCTGCGTCCTCACCGTTGAAAGATAAGGTATCTTTTGGTAAGTACTCCCAGGTACGCTTCTCCCTTGTAGTTGTGACTTTGGTGTGTTTGAATGTCGGACCCTTAGGGATATTGACCCCACCGACGATCATATGATTACGTGCTAGGGTTCCTCCTGTTCGTGTTTCCTATTTGCATCCCTGTCTTTGAAGTGATTTTTTTCTCGGTCACTGAAGAACTCTCTAAGATGAGTCTTCATAATAAACGAGCTACCTCCTCCCTTAATTGTCTGCAATCCTCGATTTTGTGACCATGACTTCCATTATACTTGCACATCTGATTTAGATTCCTTTGAGTTGGATCGGTCTGTAGGGGTCTGGGCCACCTAGTATCCTTGATCTATCTAATAGCTGACACAATACCTGAAGCATTGATGCTGAAGTTGTATTTTGATAACTGTGGTACTTTCTTAGGCTCGACATGTTTATCGAATCCATTCTTAATCACACGCCCTTGAGAATCTTTACCTCGATCGTTCTTTCTATCATTTTGAACGGGATTGCGCCCCGATCTATTATTTCTATGATTTGTATTATTGGTTGGTACCGATCCCTGTTCGATCAGGTATTTCTGTCGATGTCTCTATGAATCTTGCCTTCGGATATATTTGGGTAAATGGAACCGGACGAGGTCCCAACTGATCATCCTCCACTCAGATCTTTGACTGTTACCGATTATGTACATCGGCCCAGGTCACCGCTGGATATTCAATCAAATTATTCTTTAGATGACGTGACGCTATCGAACATCGCTCATTCAAAGCCTGAGTAAAGTCTTGGACAACCCAATCATCAGTGAACAGGGTAGGTCCATGTGTTCAATCTGAAATCGAGATACGAACTCACTTATCATTTCATTATCCTTTTGTCTCACTTTGAATAGGTCCGACATCCTGGTAGCGGCCTTTATTGCTCCGCTGTGTGCCTTTACGATCGAATCGGTGAGCATAGCAAAAGAGTCGATGGAATTAGGCGGCAAATTATGGTATCATATCATTACTAAAAGTACAACAGAGGGGGTGAATTGTAGATAATTAAAGTTAATCGTTAATAAGTTGACTTAAAACTTAAGTAGTCGACTAAAAGTTGCAATCTTGCAGATATAGTAATTTGAGGTAATATGCAGAAAGTAAATGCAAAAACTAAAGACACCAGGAATTTTTATACTGGTTTGGATTCAATGTGAATCCTAATCCAGTCCCCTTGGGTTGCAAGGGATTTCTCTTCAAGTGAATAATCTTTCTTTCGAGTACAGATTTGATGTATGTCACTCAGTTTCTCTAGCACTCCTTTGATACAATGCCTCACCAGTTGTATTCCCTCTTTATATCCCTGACTTGTTACACAGCAGATCTATATAGGCTACTATGCTTGTTTACAGTAGAATGAAGAGAGTTATTTTAGTTTGATCAAAGTATATTGAGGAAGGAGTTATATTGCGAATTTGTACAAGGGGAATGGTGAAGGCTTGTTAACCCCAAGGGTTTTGATACTTGGAAAGAGTTGATTCTTTCCAAGAATAAAGAGTTATCCGTTGTATCTCTTTAGATCTTTTCCTTCGGCAGATAATGGGTTTGACAGGATTCTTCCTTGATTGTTGAACCTTCTAATCTTGACAGTTGTCTGGATATTCTAGCTTTAATACTTCTTTAGTGATTTGATCAGGCTCGTCAATCACAGATTGCATTGAACCTTTATTACATTATGGCAGATTTGATATCCCAAAATCATGGAGCTAATCGTGATTTAGTGATGTAATACTTTTTCTTTCCTTGTACACCGTAAGTATTTCAGGCAGCTTCCTTTCTGAATAGTTTCTTTTCTTGTTCGACATAGCTGTTCCAATAGTTCATTTTTTCTTCTTTGAATTCCTGCACATGCATATTAATTGCATCATTAAAATATGATCTGACAATCCCCCCCTTTTTGATGATGGCAAAATAATATGCATAAATGTAAAGGTGTAAACAACAGTTGACTTCCCTGTTTAGTACTAGCCGACTTGGCTCCCCCTCAATGTGTGTAGTAAATTGAACCCCCTCAATGTGTGCAGTCAACTTGCACCTATATAGTCTTGACTATGCATGGGCAGCATAATTGACTTTAACCTATTCAAAGAATAAGAGGTACTGTCTATGCATGTCGCATAGTCGACTTGACCTGTATAATAAACAAGGAATACATAGTGGACTATCTATGCATGTCACAAAGTCTTCTTAACCTGTATAATAAACAAAGAATACATAGTGGATCCTATGTATGCATAGTCGACTTGAACCTGCACATAAACTATTAATAATCTAGAAGATATATATTTTCCCCCATTTTGTCATCAGCAAAGAGGGATTAGCAAATATTAGCAGAAGAAAGTATTATCCACAGAGGCAAACAAAAAAAACATCCACGGGCATAGCCCAACCACAGCCAAAACAAGTTTAAAATTTTTTTTGAAAAACACATCCATGTCAACAACGTATAAAGTAAGTAAGGGTGTTGTAGATCGCCTCCTTCAATTGTTCAAAGCTAGTGTTGGCAGCAGTGCTCATTCCATCCAGCCTATCATGCACCTCCTTGAAGGCTTTAACCGCATTCTCCCTTACCCTTTGCACAACCACCCTGATTTTAGACACATCTGACCCTGTTTCCTTTGAAATAGCGTGAATAACATCCACAGTCGACTGTGTGGAGGAAAGAAGAGTCTTGATGTCTAAGAGTTGGGAGTTAATGGAGCTAAGCTTTTCACGTAGGTCGGCGGGAATGGAAGGGGGAAGAACAACTGACGAAGGCTTTGTTTCCACATGAGTTTGCGTTCCATCACTTTCACCCTTCTTAACCCAGGCATCTTTTACATTCACATAACCCATACTAGAGAATTCTCTAGTGTTGTAGCACTTGGAGACAGGAACAAAGGCGTAGTCTGAAAGTGGAATTTGATGAGCTTCAAGATTGTGGGTGATAGCCATACCCAAAGGAAGACTGGTTGGATCCTCATCGCTCTCAATCATAAAGTTTATAACCCAGGAGGACAGCTTGATTTTGAGTTTGGAGATGACACAGTAGACAAAGAAGGTGTCCCTTTGAGATAGGGTTGAGAAGGACCCAGTTCTGGGGAGAAGAGTGGCGGCAACAATGTGGGCAAGAACCCTTGTTTCAAAGCTCACATCACTAGGACCTAATTGATTAGTAAGAGAATCAGAGGGATTTTCAGCAATACACTGTTTATCCTAGTCAAAGGTGATTTAAAAATTATCAGGGCAGAAATTCTTAAAGAGGGTGGGGAAACCAGAGAAAAGATAGAGGAAAAGAGAATCGAACTGACCACAATCAAGAACAATGCACTTACCAAGAACAGGAGTTTCAGGCCTATCAGGTTTTTTCTTGAGTGAAGATTAACATAAAACATACGGACAAGGGGTTCATACACTTTAGGCAGAGAAATAGAGAGAAATTTTTCCCACCCTTGATACACGAAAAGAACCTTTACCTTGCAGTTGATGGACTCCATATCATCCAGATCCACAACTCTTCCATGGGCGATGGGCTTTCCTTGAGAGAGATAAAGAAATCCCTATTTGGGGAGTCCTAGAAATTTAGGTCGAAATCGAGTAAGGAAGAGAAATCAAACTTTGATTTCTTTGGAGTGGAAGAGGTAGGAGGATCCTCCATAGGATGATTATCAGAGGTTTTTTCTCTTAAAAGTTGAGAGTGTTCAGACTACGCTTCTTGAGAAGAGGCATAGTCCTGAGAACGATCAAACCCTAAGTCTACATGCTCAGGAGGCGCGAAAGAGGTTTTTGCTTTTGAACGGGTACTTTTTCTTGTGGAAGCGGAGGGGTTTTTGGAAGATTTTGCCATGGAAGAAGAGAGGGTTAGTATAGGTTGAAAGAAGAGGGTGGAGATGAAAGGGACTGAAAAAGGCTTAACTTAAAGAGAAGAGATTTGACGGTTAAGTATAGAAAAGGAAAGACTGTCAGTCAAAGCGACATGATGATTAGCTTTCCAACTTCGACTGCAAACAGATGGGATACATAATAAAAAGAGAGGGAAAAACCCGACTACGTAATCAATGAACTGAAAAGAAGTAATTATGGCATGTTTTTGAAATATGACTCTTAGGTCCTAAGAGTTGTTTGAAAAACAAATTATGCCAAGTAATTTTCTCAAAGAGCAGAATCTTTCTTCCAACAAAGGTTTAGTAAAAATATCAGCTAATTGGGCAGAAGTGCCAACAAAAGTTATTTCTATGTCACCTTTAAGAACATGGTCTCTAATAAAATGATGTTTAATGTCTATATGCTTTGCTCTAGAATGATGCACATGATTTTTAGAGAGAAAAATTGCGCTAGAATTATCACAAAAGATTTGCAGAGGTTTGAAGAAAAGTTCATAGTCACCCAATTGATGGCACATCCACAGGAGTTGTGCACAACATTGACCAATGGCAATGTACTCAACTTCAGTGGTGAAAAAGGCAACTGATGCTTGCTTTTTACTGTTCCACGATATTAAAGCCTTTCCTAGTAATTGACATGTGCCACTCGTGCTTTTCCTGTCTTCTTTATCACCTGCTAAATCTGCATCTGAGAAACCTTGTAATTTAAACGAGTTAGAGCGAGGATACCATAATCCATAAGATACTGTGCCAATAAGATATCGAATAATTCTTTTTACAGCAATTAGATGTGACTCCTTGGGAGCCGACTGAAACCTGGCACATTTACAAACACTAAACATAATATCTGGTCGACTTGCAGTCAGATACAATAGTGATCTAACCATTCCTCTGTATTTTGTTTCATCAACCGGAGTACCCTGTTCGTTCCTATCCAAATTTGTAGCCAGACTCATGGCGGTGGCAATTGATTTTGCATTGCTCATGCCAAACTTTTGGATTAGCTCCTTTATGTATTTAGTTTGACAAATGAAGGTTCTTTCTTCATATTGATGAATTTGAAGCCCAAGGAAGAATGTGAGTTCACCAATCATGCTCATTTTGAATTTGCTTTGCATGAAGTTCGCAAATTCCTAGCACATAAGAGAGTTAGCAATACCAAAAATATTATCATCAACATAAATTTGATTGATAAGATTACCTTCTGTTGATCGTTTAATGAATAGAGTAGTATCAATTTTACCTTTGGTGAATCCATGATCAACAAGGAAGGTACTTAACCTGTCATACCAAGCACGTGGATCCTGTTTCAGTCCGTATAGGTCCTTAGTAAGCTTGTACACATGATACAGGAATTTTCAGTCTTCAAAGCCTGGAAGTTGTTTTACCAAAACTTCCTCTTCGATGAATCCATTCAAAAAAGCGCTTTTGACATCCATTTGAAACACTCTGAATCCTTTAAATGATGCAAAAGCTAATAGGATTCGTATAGACTCTAATCTAGATACTGGGCAAAGGTTTCATCGTAGTCGACTCCTTCTTGTTGTGAATAGCCTTGAGCAACTAATCTGGCTTTGTTCCTTATGACTTGTCCTTCTTCGTTCAGTTTGTTCCTGAACACCCATTTTGTTCCAGTGACGGATACATTTTCAGGTCGGGGTATCAGCTTCTATTCTTGATTCTTGCTCAATTGATCTAGTTCCTCTTGCATGGCTTTCACCCAGCTTGAATCCTTCAAAGCTTCCTCTACCTTTTTTGACTCTATTTAAGAGATCAAATCAATATTTGCTTTCTTTTTAATGGAAGCCCTGGTTTTCATCCCTTCATTTGGATCTCCTATGATATATTTCTATGGATATTTAGTTTCATTTCTCCATTCATTTAGTCGAACGGTGCTTGTAGTCGACTCCGTACGTTGTTCTGGAGTGTTATTGCTAACTTGTTCAGTCGACTCAACCACATCTGCAGGATTAGTTGACTCCTTTGCTTTTTCTTTGTCCTAAACTTCTTGAGTTTGATCTTTGTCACCTGCAATAATGCCTTTCTCGAACAAGGGATTATTTTCATCTAATATAACATGAACAGATTCTTCTATGCATAAAGTGTGTTTATTAAAGACTCTGAATGATCTGCTATTTAATGAATAACCAAGAAAAATACCTTCATCACTTCTTGGATGAAATTTTCCAAGATTATCCTTACCATTGTTATGAATGAAACACTTGCTTCCAAATGGATGAAAATAACTAATATTTGGGCATTTACCTTTCCAGAGTTCATAGGGAGTCTTTTTTAGAATAGGCCTTATGAGACAACGGTTGAGAATGTGACATGCAGTACTTACACCTTCAGCCTAGAAATGATTTGGGAGAGAATGTTCTAATAACATGGTTCTTGCAATGTCTTGAAGTGTCCTGTTCTTTCTTTCCACAACTCCATTTTGCCGAGGCGAACGGGGTGCGGAGAAATTGTTAGTGTAACCTTGATCGTTATAGAAATCTTCAAATTCTTTACTTTCAAACTCGCCTCCATGATCGCTTTGGATTGTTGAGATCAGATAGCCTTTTTCTCTTTCAATCCTTTTGTAGAAAACTTCAAATTTTCTTAAGGCTTTATCTTTATGAGATAAGAAAATAACCCAAGTAAAACGTGAAAAGTCATCAACAATAACAAAAGCATATTTCTTGCCTCCTATGCTAGCAGTTCTAGTAGGTCCAAATAAGTCCATATGAAGTAATTGAAACAGTTTTGAAGTAGACACCATGTCTTTGTTTTTGAAAGAGTTTCTAGTTTGCTTACCCATCTAACATGCATCACAAATGTGAGTTCTAGAGAAGTTCAGTTTAGGTAAGCCAATAACTAAATCATGCTTGGATAATTTTTCAATCAAATGCATATTGGCATGTCCTAATTTTTTGTGCCACAACCAAGGATCATCAGATATAGAAGTTAGGCAGATATGACCATTTATATTTTCAAATCCATCAAGTATGTACATATTTCCGTACCTTTTTCTCGGAAGAATTTTTTTACCTGATTCATCTTCTATGGCACAGCCTGTTCTCTTAAACTTTACCTCATATCCTGAGTCACAGAGTTGACTTATACTTAGAAGGTTGTAGTTTAGTCCATCAACAAGATATTCCTCAGTAATATCACGGTTGTTGTTGAAAGGAATAGTTCCAGTTCCAACTATTTTGCCTCTTGAATCATCTCCAAATTTGACGCTTCCTCTATCAATTTTCGTAACCTTCTTAAACAGATTTTTGTCACCTATCATGTGACTAGAACACGCACTATCTAGATACTATTTTCCTTTGCGGCTTATTCTGTGGTTTTCCTGCAATACATAATAATTACTTTCATTTAGGTACCCCAAGCTTTCTTGGGTCCATGAGAGTTATTGTTACTAGGTTTAGAAATTTTAGGTTTCCAAACCCATCCAGACATATGATGTTTACGAAAATGACAACCAGACTAGTTATGCCCACTTTTGTTACAGTAGAACATTAGCCGCAGATCTATTTTCAGTTCTTTCATAAGCATTGGAACTAGCTATTATGAGATTAGCTAATTCTGTTCTAGTTGACTTGTAACTCGTCTGGTTTGACCTAACAGATTTATGACTGGTGGATTTGCGCAAGCTGTTAAGCTGTATTTGCAATTCCTCAAACTCTTCTTGAAGCACGTCATTTTCAATTTCACATACTT
Source organism: Nicotiana glauca (assembly GCA_026770625.1). Taxonomy (NCBI): domain Eukaryota; kingdom Viridiplantae; phylum Streptophyta; class Magnoliopsida; order Solanales; family Solanaceae; genus Nicotiana; species Nicotiana glauca. The sequence continues at coordinate 66,439 of MU746732.1, forward strand.
CATGTTTGAGTTTCCAGTCTTTGATTTCCATAGTGAGTCTCTTAAGCTCATTCATCATTTTTTGAGACTCTTTTATGGTGGAATCAAGAATGTCTTACAATTCATTACATCTATCACAGTCATAAGATCTTACCTCGCTAGTTTCTCCTCTGGCCATAAAATAGTTTTCATCATCAGAATCATCTTCATCTATCTAGCATCCTGAAGTTTTGTAGATCTCATTTTCTAGGATTGTCATGAAGCAGATATTTGCTATTTCTTCCCGGTCTGAGTCATCCTTATTGCTCCAGCTACCGAATGATTTGTTTTTGTTGAATCCTCTAGAGATCTTCTTTTTCAGTTCTGGACATTCTGCTTGGATGTGTCCAAATTTTCCACATTCGTAGAATTTTCCATCATTTTTATCTTGATCGTTGTATTGTCTAAATCTTCTGGGTGGAAATCTTCCTTTCTTTGTATTTCTATATTTTCTCATCAGTCCATCCATGTTTCTAGACATCATAGCAATTTCTTCTTGTAGAGCTTCAGGATCATCGATTTCATTTTCAGCCACTTCAGTAGTAGTTTTGAATGCAACAATTTTCTTTTTCTCCTCTTGATTTGTCTTTTTCAGGTGTGTTCTTTCAAAAGCAATGAGATCTACTCGAAGTTCATCATATGATAACTTGTTAAGATCTTGCGATTCCAAGGTGACCACTTTGGTATGCCAAGTACTTGGTAGACTTCTGAGAATTTTCCTAACTTGTTCGCCACTGGTGTAAGGTTTGCCAAAGGCTTTCAAGTCACTGATTATCTTACTGAACCTGGCAAACATTTCTTTAATGGATTCTCCTTCCTTTATTGAGAATAGTTCATAGTCGTGAACTAGCATATTGATGTGAGTTTCCTTTACTTTGCTGGTACCTTCATAGGTAACCTCAAGTTTGTCCCACATCTCTTTGGTTGTATCACAACTAGATATTTTCTCATATTCTTTACCACTAATCGCATTGTGAAGAAGATTTCTTGCCTTGTGATTTATTAGGATAGCTTCCAGTTGTTCTTTTGTGAATGAGTCTATGTCATCAAGATCAGTGAGTGGAGGAGTGCTGGCAAGCAGTGGGTAGTTTCCCTTCTTGATAACTCTCCATACCTTGACGTCGTATGCGTGGGTGAAAATTTCCATTCGAATTTTCTAGTGGGAGATATGTTGTACATTGAAGTAAGGTGGCCTTACTTGTGAAGTTCCTTCCTGAAAGAGAGCTCCTATGATAACATGATTTGCCATGATCTTTTTCTCACAAGCTGTTAAGCAGAAAATAAAAGTGTGAGCCTTGCTCTGATACCAATTGAAAGTACAATAGGGGCGGTGAATTGTAGATAATTAAAGTTAATCATTAATAAGTTGACTTTAAACTTAAGTAGTCGACTAAATGTTGCAATCTTGCAGATATAGTAATTCGAGGTAATATGTAGAAAGTAAATGCAGAAATTAAAGACACCATGAATTTTTATGCTTGTTCGGATTCAATGTGAATCCTAATCCAGTCCCCTTGGGTTGTATGGGATTTCTCTTCAAGTGAATAAGCTTTCTTTCGAGTACAGATTTGATGTATGTCACTCATTTTCTCTAGTAGTCGTTTGATACAATGCCTCACCAGTTGTATTCCCTCTTTCTATCCCTGACTTGTTACACAACAGATCTATATAGGCTACTATTCTTGTTTGTAGTAGAATGAAGAGAGTTATTTTAGTTTGATCAAAGTATACTAAGGAAGGAGTTATACTGCGAATTTATACAAGGGGAATGGTGAATGCTTGTCAACCCAAGGGTTTTGATCCTTGGAAAGAGTTGATTCTTTCAAAGAATAAAGAGCTATCTGTTGCATCTCTTCGGATCTTTTCCTTCTGCAGATAACGGGTTTGATAGGATTCTTCCTTGATTGTTGGACCTTCTAATCTTGACCGTTGTCCGGATCTTCTAGCTTTAATGCTTCTTCAGTGATTTGATCAGGCTCGTCAATCACATATTGCACTGAATCCTTATTCCATTATGGCAGATTTGATTTCCCAGAATCATGGAGCTAATCCTAATTTGCTGATGTAATACTTTTTCTTTCCTTGTACATCGTAAGTATTTCACGCAGCTTCCCTTCTGAATAGCTTCCTTCCTTGTTCGACATAGCTATTCCAATAGTTCGTTTTTTCTTCTTTGAATTCTTGCACATGCATATTAATTGCATTATTAAAATATGATCTAACAATTTCCCCCTTCGATAAAGTTTCTCAAAAAATTTTCAACAAAACAGATTCAATCTCATCATCTTCTAAGTCATTTGCCTTTATTACGCATGTATACGTATTGATGTGTATATTAGGATCGGTGGTCCCGTTGTACTTGGTGATGTCCAGCATAAAAAATTTCTTAGGGATGAGCTTTGGAGCCGCACTTTGAGAAAAAGTCTTCTGCACGAACATCTTCGAATCCAAACCCTTTAGGATGGGGGGTACCCTCAGTATTTGTTCAACTCGTGAGTTGTATGTTTCTACCTTTTTGTCGTTGTCCTCGATCTTTTTCTCTCCCGATTAAATCCGTATAGTGATCTCCTTGAGCATCTTCATGATGGTGGGATCAATTCTCGATCCGTTATCGTTCAATTCTCTTTTGCGGGTTTGACCCTATGAGCATTTTCATGTGATATATCGAGTTCGATTCTTATTTTAGAGTTGTGCTATCACGGCCTGCTGAGTTTTTAGCATGTCAAATATCATTCGAAGGCTAATTCCACCTTCTTTACCATTTTGCGCATTTTGATCGGCTGCCCGGGCATCTCTACGGATTCTATTTTCAGGCTTGGAGGCTAAATCTCCATAAATGGTGACACGAGAATTGACATCAACCGGATCTACGGCTCGTGGTGAGTTGGGATTGATTGGAGGCACTCCATTTCCCGGGGCGACTACGTGCAAGTTTTTGCCATAAAGACCAAGGCCGGTATCAGTGTGAGTGGGTACTGCTTGAGAGTTCGGCATGGCTATCCCTGAAATAAAAAATACTCACCAGAACAACCGTAAAAGCAGTGTGCGTTATGAAGGTTAAAATATAAGTAGCCACTATTATCTTTTGCCCCACTATGGGCACCAAACTATTGTGGTTTGAAGGATACATGATTTCACATAATACCAATTGATTAACTTAGAGATAAGGGATGAAAATTGATAAGAATGTAAAACAAACCAATGCTTGGACAGTGCCTTCGAGCTGATGAACCCTCGAGAGTAGCAAAGTAAGAACAATTGATGAAAAAGAGAGAGATAAATATTATATTGCCTTGATCTGTATGAATGTAAGGTGTTTACAAATGATTGAGACTTCTCTTTATACACAAGAAGAATCCTAATTATGGTACATGATAATAGGTGAATTTAACTATAATCAGGCCTTAAATAACCACCTTCTTGTATAGTTTTGATGATAAAAGTGATAACAAAATGCTCTTATTAGTGCTTTTCATGATTTGCAGGTGATATATGACCAGGGAAGGCTAGGGAGTACTTTTGGAGTCAAAAATGAAGAAAAAGAGGCCAATTGTGAAATTCCCCAAGTAAAGCACGCAAAACAAGCCTGAAGGTTCCACCGCGACCGCGGCAGAACTGCGGTGAAGACCGCTCGCAGACAGACCAAGATTCAGATAGTGCATTTGGCCGCAGTTTGACTGCGACCACGGCATAACCGCGGCAGTGTCACGCCCCAAACTCGAGGGACATAACCGGCGCTCGACCGGGTATCCCCAGTCAAGCGGACCTGGGTGCCTTTCCTAACCCATGAGCCACCCCCTTGTTTTTCCTTATTCGGTATTCCAAGAACTAGCCATATAATTTATTTTAGATCACCCATTTTCAAAACATACATACATAATAATTAGTGAAATTACCAATTTGTTGTTCAACAAAAGAAACATGAATATACATAGCTTCTAACCCACATCCACTGTCTACGGAGCCTCTAAAGATACAACGGGATAATATAGTATTTGCCGGTAACAAGGCTCCGGCTATACCTTACACAACAGCAAAATAAAACTACAGAGACAAGCGGCCTGAGCCACGTAGGGCCCCGAGAGGAATGGGGCTCACCAAAACAGTTGACGGAAGGCGAAGAGGGAGCTACGATCGGTGGGCTGGAATACCTGCTGCAGATCCACCTACAATCATGACACGAATGTAGCGCCCCCGGCAAAAGGGACGTCAGTACACTTGAATTGTACTTGTATGTATAACAAACTTTCCGCCAAGTAAACTCAAGCCATAGACAAATAAGTAACAGTAATAGAAATAACAATCAATTCCATAAAGAAAGAACAATCAAGCCAAACAAATTTTACAAACTCTCCTGTTTCCCCTTCCACATTTCCACATCAATAGATTTCACATGTTTGCTCATATTTTCATTTCAACAGTGATTTCGATCACTTTCCACCCTTATTACCTCAGCCACCCTTATCACCACAACCCGCACCTTATTACTTCGTGTTGCGGCACGCAACCCGATCCCATCGTATATTTTCAATTCACAAACAATCACAACAACAGCAATGAACAATTCACAAAGATCACAGCAACACTTCTTGAGGGATAGCAACAATAATTTGACAAGTGTTTCCATAACCATTAATACTACTTCCGTCATCTTCCGCAATTCACAGTGTTTCACGTTACAACAGTACTTGCCCACGATAAGCCATAGATGTTAATATCACAATCATTTCAGTTGCTTCACTTACAGTTTCCTTACGTCATTTGTTTTTCATCTAATACCACATATCATAATCACAACCATGCCATCACACAAATTTCACAAATTATCCACGTGAATGTTACATACCAAACAGAACACCAACGAGGCGATTTTACAAAGTCAAGGATAGCTATACATTCCTGGAGTCGAATTCCCTTTTTAAACTCCTATTATCAATCACCAAGAAATCTAGCCACGTCAATCTAGTTTACAAATTAACACATATTTCTTAGAATTTGAAATTCACCATTACTACCCGAACACATTGAGGTTATCAACCCTTCTTTACACAATTCTTTACTCCTTCCCAACTACTCTTACTAGATTTTAGGTTTTAATAAACATACATGAGTGTTTCAACCCGTATCGTCAAGAACTAATGCATGAGACCTCCCCCCTCTCAATAAATCTGAAAGTCAATGAAAAATGGGGTAGGGATTTTACCTATACAAATGGAGATGAAGACACTTGCTTTAAAATTTCCCAGGCCAGATAATTTGAGGAACAAATTTTGAAGAAAAGGAACTCTCTCTCAAGAACCCCTCCTCCCTCTCTCTTGTTTTGTTCAGAAAAATGGTAAAAATGAGGGGTTAGGGTGTTATATTAGAAAGGGGTTCGGGTTTTAAATTTTAGAAAATAGAAGTCCAGGTAAGATCTGCGGTCGCACTATACGACCGCATAATTGGAATGCGGTCCGCATATTGGACCGCAGAACTGACCCCAAATCACTGGACATCTCTGCCTGGGTATGTGGTGAAAATGCGGTCCGCATATTGGACCGCAGAACTGACCCCAAATCACTGGACATCTCTGCCTGGGTATGTGGTGAAAATGCGGTCCGCATACTAATTATGCGGTCTCATAATGGATCGCATTTTCAACATCAACTTAGAACAAAACTCTGATTCACTATGCGGCAGGAATGCGGTCCGCATATCGATTATGTGGTCGCATAATGGACCGCATTTTCAACATCAACATAGACCAACTCTCTGATTCACTACGCGGCAGGAATGCGGTCCGCATAGCTGATCTGCAACCGCATTCTGGACCGCACAAATGACAATTTTTTGGAAAATTGATTCTTTTGATTTTTAAAGGCTTAGATCACTACCAAGGGTCCGAACCGCGGCGAGCTTCTACACATTCCTAACATATAATCGCAGTCGACACCACGAGTTACTAAGTTTTGAGACCAAAAATTATTTACGGGACCTTACAGGCAGGAGCGAGAAACTTCAGGGACTAAAGTGTAAAACACGGGATTTTTAGACCTAAACTCTATTTTAAACACTAGACTTCGCCCACGAGAGGCATGTAATGTATTTTAGAGTATCTTGGCAGGGAAAACGATTGTGAGAGAATACCCAAAACATATTTCTTCTTTTCTTTGATTTTTATTGCTAGTTATGATGAATTTTATCTTAGTTTGTTTTCCCATAGCCATGAGTAGCTAATTCCTTTATCTAAGGTTTTGATGGAACCTATTGGGGGATGAACTTCTTGTTTCTGTGAATACAAATTGCTAGTTGCAATCTCTATGTGTTCAACTTTATGCTTGCTGTAGTTAATTGACAGGATCCTCAATTAGCTGTGCTATTTAGTGTGCATAACTTGGAAGAGAGTGCATATTTAGTTTATTGTTGAACAACACCACTCCTAAAGTATAAGAGGAATCTATAATTGCGGGTTTAAAGGCGGGATTAGGGATAACGAAGCCTTGGGTGTAATCTAAAGTGAATTGTGCTAAATAAAGTAAGCTAGTGTATCTCGGGAGAGTGCATTTAGTATATTACTGTGATTACTCGGGAGAGATTTACGGTAAGATGAGCGTTCCTGATTGATAGAGATGTTTTGGTAAATTTGTATAAGCATAAACAGAAGGGATTCCATCAATAGGGAAAATCATTGCCTTAGCTTCTTCTTATCATTGTTCACAACCTTAGTATTTTATTTTACAGCTGTTTAATTTACCTGTAATTGTAGTTACTAAAGACATCATCAACTGTGATTCAAACATTTGGGAAACTGGTTCTGAAGAGTTTATGGGTCTAAAGATAGTGATTGATAGGTTAACTCTCTGTGGATTCGACCCTGGGCGTAATACTCGGGTTATATTTGTAACGTCCGCAGAGTCCTTTTTAGAGGGCATAGTTGGGCGTGATCAAATTTTGGCACCGTTGCCGGGGAGTTAACGGAAATTATCAATTACCATTGACTGGAATACAAAAATTCTTATTGTAGTCAATTTTCTCTCTACCCAATTTCTCATTGAAAATTTGATGGTTGTTGACTTGGTTGCTCAGGTGTATGCCTAGAAAGTCTACGAGGATTGGAGAACTACTTGAAGGACTCTCAGACCCCGAGAAAAACATTCCGGGCACTGAATCGTGCCAACAAAAGACTTCAACAATCCCAACAAACACACAAACTCGAAATTGACATGGGAGACGTAAACGACCCCAACGGAAACGTCAGGAATGAGCAAGCTGGCTTAAATGCTAGGGAACTGGCACTTCCTATGCCTGAGGGTGCACTATATGACTGGGCACAACCCACAGCTGACAATCTAGCCACTACCATTGTTTTACCCGCAATACAAGCTGAATCGTTCCAGATCACAAATAACATGCTACACTTGTTGCAAAACAAGGGACTCTTTTCTGGGACACAAATAGAAGATCCTCAACAGCACTTGAATAACATCCTGTCTATATGCAAAACCCAAAGGCAACCCAACGTGACTCCGGAAGCAATCAGGCTATTATTGTTTCCATTCTCGGTGACAAGAGCTACTCGGGTTTGGCTAAATTCACTCCCCATATACTCTATAGAAACTTGGGATAAATTAGTCAAGCAATTTCACAACAAGTTCCACCCGCCCAACAAAACTGCTCAACAAATTGATGAGATCGTGAGTTTCAAACAGAAACCAATGGAGACACTACATGAGACATGGGGCAGGTTTAAAGGAATGTCGGTTATGTGTCCCTACCACGGTGTTCCAGAACAGATGTTGGGACAACGATTTTATATGGGACTATCAGACAGCATGAAGAATATTGTAGATGCCTCTGCTGGTGGAGCATTCTTGAGCAAAAGTTGGAGAGAAGGTCAGAATTTGCTTGACAAAATGGCGCAGAATTCAGGATGGACAACTAGGAATGCACCTATCACTCCAGTGGTGCATTCAGTGCCTCATCATCCTTCTAATACAATGGCTGAAAATATGGCAACTCTCTTAACATAACTGAGCATCCTCACAAAAAAGGTGGAGGAATTAGGGCAGAAGCAGCAGGTACATATAGTAGATACTACCAATGGGGGCTTGTGCACATCTTGCATTAGCTAGCCAATTGGTAACCCTTGGAATGCAGAGCATGATCATCATCATCAGCACCCTAAAGATATAAACTATGTGGTTAACTATGGGGGTCAGAGACAAGGAAATCAGAACTGGGGTCAGCAGACTTAACAGCAGTACAGGCCACCTCAGCCACAGTATAATGCCCGAAACATGGGAGGTATGAGACCCCCAAAAACATGGCACCGTATCCTAGACCACAAGGGTACAACAATCAGCAGCAAGGGTACTACCCACCGCAGTAGCAGCATGGTTGAAGACAAGAAGATGGGTTTGCAAGACTAGAAGCAATGATGCAGCAGGTTGTTGGGTACAATGCAAAGATAAATGAAAGAGTGGATGCATATGATACGGCTATCAAAAATATTGAGGTACAAGTGGGCCATATTTCAATGTCGCTGAACAATCGTCCTCAAGGGACATTACCTGCAGATACCCAAATCAACCCAAAAGATCAGGGCCCAAAGCAGATGATGGCGGTGAGTCTCCGTAATGGCAGGGATCTAGATGTAGAGAAAGAGAGAGCTCGAGAAAACATACAGGCTGAGACACTCATTCCAGTGCCCATTGAGCTGGATGAATCTACGGTACTGACAGAGGTGATAGTCCAACCCGCACCTGAAGAAAAAAATATGTAGCAGGAGACTGAGAAAGTAGCTGAGCCAGTTGAAGAGCTCGTAACTGACATAGTAGCTGAGAAAGAGAAATCCCAAGTGATTGGGAAGAAAAGACCTCCTTCACCATTTCCACAGAGGTTGGCCAAGCATCAAAAGGAGGAGCAGTATAAAAAGTTCTTTGAGATGCTCAAACAAATCCAGGTAAACATTCCATTGATTGAAGCTTTAAAGGAGATGCCTGGATACGATAAAATGATGAAGGACTTGATGTCCCGGAAGTTTGACTTCCAAGACTTGGCCACAGTGACACTTACTCAAACCTGTAGTGTAGTGGTGACTAGACCTGTTGCTGAAAAGCTATCTGATCCAGGTAACTTTACAATTCCATGCACTATTGGGAACTTTGACTTTGCTAAGTCACTCTGTGATTTAGGGGCCAGCATTAATCTTATGCCCCTGGTTATTTATAAGAGGTTGTCCATTGGGAGAGCTAGACCCACCTCTATGTTGTTGCAGCTGGCCGACAGGACTGTGAAGCGTCCATTTGGGATCCTTGATGATGTGCTTATTTAGGTGGGGAAATTCGTGTTCCGTGCAGATTTGGTAATCTTGGATTGCAAAGTAGATGAAGAAATTCCTATAATCTTAGGATGGAAATTCTTGGCCACGGGGAGAGCACTAATTGATTGTGAGACTGGGGAGCTCAAGATGAGGCTCAATGATGAAGAAATTATATTCAATGTGCAGAAATCTATGAGGCGACCAAGTGAGTTCGCCAATTGTTCTCTTATTGATGTCGTGGATGTAATTGTAGAGTCCGATGATAAGGTGTTGACGGTTGAGGATCCCCTTACTTCATGCTTGATGAATTTAGATGAAGTGAATGGTGAGGATTTGGCGGAATGGGTGTTGGCATTGGAAGGTAGAAGGTTCTAGGACAGAAATCTAGAGTTTGAGCCCTTGCACTTAGAAAAGAGAGAGACCCCTCCAGCAAAGCCATCCATTGAAGAACCACCTAAGATGGAACTAAATCCATTGCCAGCTCACCTCAGGTATGAATTTCTGGGGCCCGACTCCACATTACCTGTTATTATCTCATCTGGTTTGTTAGATGTGCAGGTTCAACATCTTTTGCAGGTACTAAGGGAGTGCAAAACTGCTATTAGGTGGACTATGGCAAACATCAAGGGGATCAGCCCCGCCTATTGCATGCATAAGATTCTGTTGGAAGAGGGGCACAAACCTTCCAGGGAACATCAGAGGAGGCTAAACACTAATATGAAGGAAGTGGTGAAGAAGGAAGTGATAAAGTGGCTGGATGCGGGAATTATTTTCCCGATCTCTGACAGTAGCTGGGTTAGCCCAGTTCAATGTGTTCCTAAAAAGGGTGGCATGAAGGTTGTGAAGAATGACAACAATGAACTAATCTCAACAAGAACCATCACAGGCTGAAGAATTTGCATGGATTATCGAAAGTTGAATCTAGCCACCCGGAAAGACCACTTCCAACTTCCCTTCATTGATCAGATGCTGGATAGATTGGCAGGGAGGTCGCAATTTTGTTTTCTGGATGGGTACTCAGGGTACAATCAGATCTCTATTGCACCTGAGGATAGAGAGAAGACCTCCTTCACCTGCCCATATGGCATTTATACCTTTAGGAGGATGCCTTTTGGCCTATGCAATGCACCCGCCATATTCCAACAGTGCATGCTGGCCATATTCACTGACATGGTAGATAATATAATGGAGGTGTTCATGGATAAGTTCTCAGTGGTGGGAAATTCATTTGAGGAGTGCCTAATAAATCTAATGCGTGTGCTGAAACGGTGCATCGAGACTAACTTGGTTCTGAATTGGGAGAAGTGCCATTTCATGGAACAAGAAGGAATAGTCTTGGGGCACCGGGTGTCAAGCAAGGGAATAGAGGCGGATCGAGCAAAGGTTGATGTAATAGCAAAACTGCCTCCACCAACATCAGTCAAAGCTATAAGAAGTTTTCTTGGACATGCCGGTTTCTACCGGAGGTTCATAAAAGACTTCTCCAAAATCGCCAACCCTCTCTGTAAGTTGTTAGAGAAGGATCACCCATTTGTATTTTCTGCTGATTGCAGGGTAGCGTTTGAGGAATTGAAACAGAGGCTGGTCACAGCACCCATCATTGTTGCCCCCAACTGGGAGCAATCATTCAATTTAATGTGTGATGCTAGTGACTACGCAGTGGGTGCAGGCTGGGCCAGCGGAAAGACAAATTGATGCACCCGTTCTACTATTCTAGTAGAATGCTGAGCAGAGCCCAATTGAACTACACAGTGACAGAAAAGGAGATGCTAGCTGGGGTGTTCACTTTTGACAAGTTCTAGTCCTTTCTGATAGGATCCAAGGTAATTGTATACACTGACCATGCAGCTCTTAGGTAATTAATAGAAAAGTGAGAATCTAAGCCACACCTGATTCGTTGGTTGTTGCTACTGCAAGAATTCAATCTTGAAATATGTGACCGGAAGGGCACTGAGAATCAACTCGCTGATCATCTATCACGACTTGAGGGAGCTAAAAATGTTGTAGAGGTTGAGGAATTTTGGAAACATTTCCAAACGAGCAGTTGCTCGCCACCACTCATCAGGAAGCGCCATGGTATGCGGACTTTGCTAATTACCTGGCCAGTGGTATTTTTCCTCACGACCTTTCATTAGTCCAGAGGAAAAGATTTTTTTGTGAAAGCCAATTTTATTACTGGTATGAGCCCTATCTGTTTAGAATATGCCTTGATAACATAATCCGGAGATGCATCCCCGAGATAGAGCAATTTTCTGTCTTGCAGGCTTGTCACGCATCGGCGTATGGTGGACACTTTGGAGGTGTCAGGATAGCGGCAAAGGTGCTAGAGGCTAGATTCTTCTGGCCAACAGTGTTTAAAGATGCTCACTTATGGGTGAAGGGCTGCAATGAATGTCAGCGCACCAAGAACATTTCCCGGTGCCATGAGATGCCCATGAACCCAATTCAAGAGGTGGAAGTGTTTGACGTCTGGGGGATCGACTTCATGGGTCCCTTCGTCAGCTCTTATGGCAATAAGTATATTCTTGTTGCTGTAGACTATGTGTCCAACTGGGTGGAAGCTGCTGCATTACCCAACAATGATGCAAAAGTGGTGGTAGGATTTCTAAAGAAGAACATATTCACTCGCTTTGGGACACCACGAGCAATTATCAGTGTTGGGGGCACTCACTTTTGCAACAGAGCCTTTGAAAAGTTGCTGGCTAAATACGATGTGCGCTACAAGGTGGCTACTCCTTACCACCCGCAGAATAGTGGACAGGACGGAGTTTCCAATAGAGAAATCAAGAGTGTGTTAACCAAAATGGTGAACTCCACAAGAACTGACTGGGCGAGGACGTTAGATAATGCACTCTGGGCTTACAGAACTACTTTCAAAACACCTATTGGTATGTCACCAAACAAGTTGGTGTTTGGGAAGGCCTGCCACCTGCCAGTCGATCTTGAACATAAAGCATGGTACGCACTGAAACAGCTAAACTTAGACATGGAAGCTGCGGGCACATCAAGAGTCACTGAATTGCAAGAGCTCGAGGAGTTTCGGTATCTTGCTTTTGAGAGCACAAGGCTGTACAAGGAGAGAATGAAGAGGCTACACGATCAGAACATCGTTGAGCAAAATTTCAAACCTGGGGACATGGTATTGCTCTACAACTCAGGACTGAGGTTGTTCCCGGGTAAGCTTAAGTTACGATGGTCTAGACCATTTCGACTAGTTGAAGTTTTCCCGTCAGGAGCTGTGGAAGTTGCTACTATGAATGACTCTCGTACATTTAGAGTCAATGGTCAGCGATTGAAATTTTATGTGGGCATGAGAAAGCCTAAGGAAATGTCTGAGCTACACTTGAATGAACCAGAGAGGTCGAGCGAGCCTTAATTGCGCTCATCTGAGTCATGCGGCAACATTAAATCAGGCGCTGCGTGGGAGGCAACCCATGAAATTATTGTAAGTGTAACACATTTAAAAAAAATGCCAGAATCAGAACAGTACTTTGACCGCGGTTCCACCGCGACCGCGGTCAAACCGTGGTAGAAAACCATTTCTGAATCTGGTCTACCGCGGTTCATACCTGGCAGAACCGCGGCAGACCCAGACGGGTCCAGGTATGAAAATTTTATTTATTTTTAAAACCCCCCTTCTTATTAACATTAACCCTAAAAACCAACCCCTCCCCCTTCCCATCAGCACTCAAATAACACCCCCACCCCAAAAACACTTCTCTTTTCCTCTCTATTTTCTCCCTCTCTTCTCCAAAAATTCCTTCCCTCTTCTTCAACTCCATTGTCATCCCTCACAAACCTCCATCTCCACTACCCACCCACCCCCTTCTTCAAGCAAGTAAGTTCTCTTCTTCTTTTTTCTATTTCTTCTTTTTAATTAGTGTAATGTAGTCTCAACTAGTTTAACTTAAACCCTAGGTAGAATTAGTTTAATTTCCTTTGCAAACTTTTGCTTCTTTTTGTCGGTTCTATTGTTGTATTTGATGCTTGTGGGTTTGTTTAGTGCTAATTTGGTTGGGTCTCCATTATACTTGAATTGTGGTGGTTGTTTTGATGACTTGGAGGCCTAGAAAATATTTTTGTGGTGTAGCTTGGTGAAGGGCCATTTTTGGCCGAAAATAGGGGATTTGTTGTACAATTTTGAGGCATTTTATGCCTAACCTAGGTTCTAGCGATGTTGTATTTGGTGGATGGTGGTGTTGTGATTGGTGTATGGTGGTGTTGTATTTAACGTGAATCACTTGAGGCAGTAAGTATGGGGTGTTGTATGCCGGAATTTGTAAGAAGATTGTGGGGCCATTGTGGAGGTTGTTATCCTTGAACACCTTATTAGTGGGGAATGGACACTTTTTATGAATGAAATAAATGGGGAAAAGTGTTTGGTGCCATCGGGTGGTGAAGTCTGAGTACCCATCCAACTGGCACAGGTAGGATATATTTGATGGTACTTCGAAATTCTTTGCAGGTACTATGGCGCCTAAAAGGCAAAAAAGATCGGCAGGCACATCCCAACAGCCTATATATGATAAATCCAGGTTCCAATCAGAACTAGCGGAGGACGACTTTAATGCCAAGGCTAGGAAGAACTTCATCCACGAGATCTCGCTTGACCGGGCAGCCCTCCGCGTAGAAAAGTAAGAGATGTATGAAGAAATTCGGAGGAGGGAAATGGAATTCTTATTTGATGACCCTGCCCTGGTAAACAAGATTCTTGTTAGGGAGTTTTATGCCAACTGCCCATTGAACTTAGGTAGGGAGGTGATTGTGCGAGGTAAGGTGGTCAGCGCCACAATCGCATGATTCGCCAGGTGTTGCAGCTGCCTCAGTTCACTAGTGATATCGACTAATACCACGATAGGCCAGGGGTCACATGGGAGGTCATGACTGATATACTCTGCACAGGGGGGCGACCAACCTGGATACGTGACCACATCACCCTGAACTCCAACTCTTTCTCCCACTTGGCTAAGTGTTGGTTAACTGTCATCTACAGTCGGTTCCTACCCTCAAGCAACACAATTGACGTGAACTTCCAGCGTGCACTGTTGACATGATGCTTCGTGACGAAGAAGGATTTTGATGCGGCAAGGGTAATTAGTGATGAAATGGTCCTACGGGGAGCGTTGCTGTCTAAGGGATTCTACTTCCCTTCTTTGGTAACTACACTGTGCCTGCTGAGAAATACCCCCACCAATCCTGCCGATGGAGACTTGCCCCCTAAAGCAGCATTTAGAGGCTCAGGCATCAGAGCGGGCCGTGGTACATATACAACAATTGAGATTGATGATAAGGATGATGATCCAGTTCCTTTTGCTCTATCCAGGAGACCTACTGACAGTGTCGGATCCTCTTGGTGCCCCCATACTGGGGCAGGCTGATAACAACTAGGTCGGGAATCCAAACTAGAGTAAGAATTTGAGAAGTAAATGCGGAAGCAATAACAACAAGGAATTAAACAACTAGAATTAAAGAGATGAAAATAAAGGATATGGGAAAGATTCAAGAAAATAATTCCAAGAACGCAAGTTCTATAGTCTTGACAAGATCGAAGTAACAACGTCTTGATTCATGGAACAAATCAAACGCCTTTACTTAAAAAGCAAACCAAAACAATAGATTCGGATCTTGACCGCTTTACGAGCAACTTGAGACAACAATTAACAACTAGTATTAATTGCCTTCTAATAATACCACAAAGAAATCAAAGATATTATAAAAGAGAAGTAATCTTACTACCTTGAACTCTGAACTAGTAAAGGTTGAAAGATAAATCTCAAAGCACAAGTAACAAAGGTTTAAAAGAACTCTCAAAGTATGATATACTTAATTAATAATGTTGTTTCTTATGAATGAGAAGAACCACTTATTTATAGGAGTAAAAAATCCTTAAAATAATGTAGGGGGTTGCTATAAAGTCATCTAAATTAGGTAGGGGCATTTAGCGGTCACAATAGCCATCAATATTAAATGGAGGGGCGTCCAAGACCCTTTGGGGCAGATTTGGGCCTTAAAACAACTATTTTGGGTCATTGGTTTGGACCCCAATTGGGCTCCTTTTGTAACACCTACATTTGGTCCTCTTTTAAGCTCATTTTGAGCCCATTTGGTGTACTTCAAGGGCTGATTTGGGTGACCCAATCTTCCTCCTCTTTGACTTCAATTTGAGCTACCAAATAATTGTAAAACTTAGACAATTCTTCTCCTTTGGGCATGAGCACTTCCTCCATAGTTAGAAGCTTCTTTATTTGCCATTGAAGTCCAGCAACCTTAGTCTGCAATTCCTTAGCTTGAGATCTTGTAAATGGCCTTC